>PVKA01001915.1:30875-135386 GCA_004027165.1 Ctenomys sociabilis | reverse complement strand
TCAGCCCACCCTGGGAGCAGGGCTGGGGGATTGATCTGGGTCCCTGTGCTTTGCCTAAACTTGCCTCTTTAGACCACTGAGCTATCACTCAAGCTTGTCAGAGGTGAATTTCATGTGGTTCATTTTTAAGATTTCTGCTTTGAGTGAACAGAATGAAGAGCAGAGATTTAGCAATTTATTTCCAGTTTTGGAAGTCAAACACAGACATACGCTAAGTACAAAGGTAAATGTTAATACATGCCTCTGCTTCTCCAAGCCTTAGAATTCACTCAAAGGAACCAGACTGCAACTTCCCAGAGTTCTTAGACTTCATTTAAAAAGTTGTTCATTTTTCTTTGAATGGAGCGGTGTGTAACAGAAGGGAAAGGATGAGACATGTTGGAGGTTCATTTCCATCCACTGAAGCTTTGTAGAGTTCTGCCACATGCAAGGTCATGTTTGGTGCTGAAAGATTCAAAGAAAATTGTTGCCTTTGTCCTTTGTCTTGTGTAGCTGGTTGGCTTTCTGTCTGGACATGCAGAAATTGTTTTGAATGTGTGGTAAGGTAATTCTCAAACTTCAGTCACTTTGATGCCACTTCCCCACTTTTGGCTGTGAATCACCTTATTATTTTCTTTAAAAACTCAGCTCACAGTATTCTTAAATAAATATATCATCATAAGCAATGGTATCTGTTAAATCACAGATTTAATGTGCCAATTGGATCTTTTCAAATGTGCAGTCAAATATTGCTAAACAATATCTTTCTCTAAAACTTTTGTGGCCAGATCAGTTTCGTAATTTACCTTTTATTTTTATTTTATTGTTATTATTAATTTAAAAGAGAATACAAAATAGTAGGAGAAAGTCATTAGATATGATACTTAATTTCATTAAACACAATAATAGGAATTCAGCAGTGGTTGCTGTATTGCCGTAATGTTATCTTCAAGTTAGATTATATTAGATTAACCTAAATTGTTTAGATTAGCAGACATAAACATGCAAAATTGATAAAAAGTTATAAGAAATTAAAAAGAAAAGAATTTTTAAGCATTAACTGCTCCTTTCAATAGATCAGCAGAAATCAAGAGTACAATGATCCAAGCCGTCCTGCATATCTATACATAAATATATCTTTTCCCAATCTTTCTTTTGTCCTTTTCTTCATCCTAGTTTTTCCTTCCATTGAATTCTGCAATTTAGAACACTTTTGTATTTTACAAATCTAACAAATTACATGTACTAGACATTTTGTCGCACTTCTATAGGGTATAGAAACACCCTGTCATCAAAGATCAGCATTTTCATTGAAACAACTGAATATTTTCATTAGGTAGATGTGGGGAAATTAAAGGTGTTAAACAATGTCATATCCATTGGAAAACTTCTGGCTATCAAAGTTTTTTAGATTTCATAATTGCAGATAAAGGATTGTGGATCTCTAAGTACCATTGCAAAAGTCTGTACCACAGAGAAAAAAGCTTTCAGCAATGTTTATGCATGAATCATTTCACTTTTTCTTTCAGAGGTATATCAGGCTGAAAATTTTAGAAAAATTTCCCCTGAAGTATAAGTATAAATGTAAAAACACCTTAGCTAAGGATGCCAGCCCTGATCCGAGCTGGGAGTGGGGATGAGCTCCTGTACTCCACGCTTCTCTGGAGGCTGAGGCAGGAGAACTGAACATTCAAGGCGAGGGATATTAGAGAGGGTCCAGCACCAAAAAAAAAAAAAAAAACATAAAAAGATCTGATGATGATGTAGTTCAGTGTGAGGCCCTGGAGGGAATAGCCAGTACTGAGGAAGAAAAAGGAGTGCGGAAGCACGGCAACCCATTTTGAGTTCCGTAAATAATCTAAATAAATCAAATCAACATAGTATATGCTCTCTTGTGTCTCTTTCTTTTTCAGCATAAAATCTGTGAGAATTTTCCGTGTTATTGTGGCAGTTTGCTCCTTTTTATTGTCATGTAGTATTCCTGTGCTTTTGTTGCCTTACGCTACATGTAAAAATTTTAAGTCAACATTTTCTCATCTTGGTGGGAATGTGGACTGGTACAACCATTGTGGAGGTCAGTGTGGAGACTCCTCAAAAGAGTAGGACTAGAAATCCCATTCAAGCCGGCTAT
Source organism: Ctenomys sociabilis (assembly GCA_004027165.1). Classification (NCBI taxonomy): domain Eukaryota; kingdom Metazoa; phylum Chordata; class Mammalia; order Rodentia; family Ctenomyidae; genus Ctenomys; species Ctenomys sociabilis. The sequence goes on along the minus strand of PVKA01001915.1, from coordinate 133,276 downwards.
GCCCCTACTGGGAATTTTCCCAAAGGATCTGAAAACATTGTATCATAGTGATATATGTGTACCTATGTTTATAGCTGCATAATGTGTGATAGCAAAATCTTGGAAACAACCAAGATGTCCATCACATGAGGAATGGTTGAAAAAGATGTGGTATTTCTATATAATGGAGTATTACTCAGCTATTAAGAATGATAAGTTTGAAGCATTTATACTGAAGTGGATGCCACTTGAACACATACTCATAAGTGAAATAAACCAGACACATATGTGTAAATACCATATAGTCTCCCTAGTATAACAAGCAAAAAACAGAAATACAAAAGGAAACGTACAACAACAACTAAAATCAATTGAGTCAGATAAGGCAAAGTGAATGGCATATGCTGAAGGATAGTAATCAGCTTTTTTTCTGGATGGTTAACCACCTAAGTTCACAAATCAGAGTTGTAGAAATAGAAGAGCCACAAGGCCAGTCAACATTTCAAGGTCAGCGAAGACTCAGGACATAGGAGAACCTGTACTGCAACATCATGAAACTCAGTCGAGCACCAAGTTTTTTGAACAAGGAGATCATAGAGCCACAGAGGAAAGAGACTGAAGTTCTACAATGTGCCTGGGGAAAGTCACATGGAGAGAAAACTTTCTCTCAAGCTCTCACAGAGAGCAAACTGGTCAAGCATTGGCCGTGACTCATCCACATGGATGACACAGACAAAGGATCTACAGAATAATGTATAGGACTACAAGATAAACCCTGAGGGGACTTCACTGACCACATAAGAAACATAAAGTACATGTGTTGGTATATAAGTCTTGCTCTCTCTAGGTCTTAACCATCCAGCAGAAAAGTATAAAAATGAAGTATACATCGTGGGGCCATAATATTACGCTGAGCTGTAAATGGCTATGGTCGACGACTTCTTTGAATAACTCATTGTTGTGGAATGCTGGACTGTGTTGGATTGTGTTGTCGAGTTCAAGCACCTAAGTTAGTTGAATGACAATGGAGTGCCCATCTTTGACAGGTGTAGACAAAGGAAGGGGTATAAAAAGGAAAAATCATGATGTGTGTGTATAGACAGTACAGTTGGGATAGATAACGCTGTGCTTCTACATAATCCTATGAAAGGCAAGATTTGCACTAATGGTGGGTAGACAGGATATTATGTTGCCTTCTAGTACTATACACAACAACTAGGAAAATAACAAGGTAGAAAGTATTAATTATTGAATCTTTGATGTAATCCAGGTATAAAAAATAAGATACACAAACAGCTGCACTCTCTTTAATGATAAGAGACATACGGTATAATAATGTGTGTAAGTATAATATCATGTATGCATCTTATACGATACCAAAACGTTATGAAAACAGTTTGCAATGTATTAATTCATCAAATCCATCTTGTCAAGGTATCTTAAAATTGTCTCATTGATATTTGTACTTCAATAAAACAAAAATTAAAAAAAAAACATTTTCTCATCTTGAAGGATTCTGTTTCTCTTCAGAAGAGAGCCAAACACAAAAGAAAAACTTGTACCAGGGAATTAGAAAGCAGCTGACAGTGCTCACCAGGGTCACAGCCTTTTAAGCAGACACTAAATGCACAGCTCATGGTGAAAGGCTATATATAAATACTGGTTAGATTCATTTCCCATCTTGTCTGCACTGCTTTGGTGAGTGCATGCAAGCTGCTAGCTTCATCAAACAAAAAAGGGACCAGGAGGTTCTGCAGAAACATTTTGATTTAATTTTTGGATAGTGTAAAATTTGTGGAGAGGAAATTAAAAACCCATATAGTTATCCCGCTTGATGATGATAAGACATGAAAGAGTCTTCTAAATGAATTTTATACTAAATTTGGGATGGTGCTTTATGCTCAGGCCAGCTGTGTGTGAAGGGGTGTGAGCAGGGACGTGTTGGAAGCAATCACGGGCAGTTTTCTACTTCCTCTCAAGTTTTAAATGGAGCAGCCTGACTTCATTTGAAACATGTGAGTTGGTGTGAAATACTGAAACACCAGAAGCACTCACTCTCCAAATACAAAAACACATTTCTGAAGCAAACAGAAAGGATTGTCAAACATTTGCTCCTTTAGAAGAATATAGAAAATCGTGAGCTAGATGATCCAAGACAAGCTGGAAACTACTTTTTTGAGGGCTATTACAAAGGATTGTGCTGGGTCTTGGCTGAACTGCTCTGTTGTGCCTGTAGAAATTCTCTGTAAACTTAACAAGTGTGACTAAAGCACATTAGAGAATGTCTATATTCATTAGAACTACATTTTCTCATGAAAAGCAAATGCATGGAGGTTCTGGGACCAGAAGGACCTGAGTTTATTTATTTTTATAAAATTAATTTTATTAAGAAATGGCAATAAGAGTTTCAAAACAAGTTAGTAGAAAATTATAATTAATACATTGCACATATATATATACACACACCCACACACACCCACAAGACCAAACCCTAGTAAGCCAGCAATATGGGGGCTGGTGAAGCATTACCATTTTGGGATCTTTCTTTGGCTTTAAGTTGCCAGGGCATTTTCAGTGATGGTTGACTGGCATGATTTTCCCAAGAACTCACCCAAATACCAACCAAGTAGTCATCGGACAAGCCAAGTGTATTTCCTCACCTTTATCATCATCGTTTTGATTGAGTCCTAGGATGGTTTACAGTGAATTAGTTGTCTGAGAGTTTGAGTAAGGGTAGGGAAAGGAGCAGGGACAGAGCAACTCAAATGAGTATTCCTTACACATAATTAAAAAGTAATTGTGCCTCACTAATGGAAAAGTACTCTCCAGAAAAGACCTGCCACGCCACTCAAAATCATTCATAAAACTTGCTGGCCAGTTAGGACAATACTGCCAAAAGCATGGCAATGCTTACTTGATCTGGTTGTGCTTTGTTTTATAGACTGCTTGATGGTTATTATAGGTTCAAATTTGGGGTCAGCAACCCCTCCCATACCCCAAATTCTTTTCCTTTGCTCTCTTATACAAATATCAGAATATTGACTCCAAGAAGTACGTACTAAGATCTTAGAACTAAGCCGGGCATGGTGGCGCATGCCTATAATTCCAGCACTCGGGAGGCTGAGGCAGGAGGATTGTTGTGAGTTCGAGACCAGCCTGAGCTACAAAGTGAGCTTAAGGCCAGCCTGAACTGCATAGTGAGACCCTGTCTCAAAAAGACAAAAAAAAAAAAAAAAAAAAAAGATCTTAGAACTATAACCCTGAGCCAGAAAAAGGATGAGGCTGACCTGGGACTTTATTCAGAATTGCTTGATTTCATCAAGTGTGGGCTGGGAGAAGCAGTTAATAAAATACCAACTTGATTTTAAGGGTACAGCTCAGAAAGGAGTAAATAGGCCTCTGGTAAAATGTTTTATTTATCCTGATATCTAAGAGAATAATTTATTTTTTCTCTGCTAAGGTGATTAAACAATAATTAATGATCTTTTGCAATCCCATGAAGTAGCTCTACGTTTCTGCTCTCTTGTGACTGTGTTAATGTTTAACTGTCATACCTTAAAGCCCAAATCAGCAGTTTATGCATACTGTAACCAAGGCTTACAGAGTTGTTTGTTGTATAAAGAAAATTTTGTTGTTGCAAATGTTACACCATTTTAAAATTTCTTTCCTTCCCTTCAGTTGCCCACAGATGGTATGATAATACTTGCTTAGTTGATGAAGAGGTTCACCAAGGGTAAAGATTTTAACAGTAGAATTTGCCATCATTTCATTGCCTTGATTCTGTTTGTGTCCTAAGATACAAAAGATGTCAGTAGCTTTTAACTGTTTACAAACAGAATGTGATTGTAAAGTGTATGTATAGTTTGGTTGTGTTTGAACTATGAAATTTTCTTCAAAGATAATAAAACATGACTTTTTGGCTGCTCCAAGAAAAGAAAAGTTGATTAAAAAATCCACTTGTCAAAGAGGAATTTGAAGAATGCGAAATGTAGCAACTTAATTTCTGATTTGGGCAGTAGTAACTCCTTTACTCCCTAAATATTTGGGATCTATTTTTTGTTGTACACCCTTATTACTCCACTAACAGGAATTATGATGACTTTCATAAGTGATGGATTAAATGAAAATGTACAGGCAATACATTTGGTGCTTCATGTACAAAGATGATGTGATTAAGTTTACTTTATTAATAGCTCTTACCTTTTTGAATTTAGCTCCCTTAAAATATTTTGCAGTGTGGACTGGATCATCATATTTAAAAGCACTACCTGGAAAGGACCATTGTCCCGCTGCTCAGTTTTAAAACTGCATGTCTGACATCTCTTGTTGAGGGGTTGAAATGCCAGAGTAAATTTTATTTTCTTTTCCTTTTAAAGTGTCAAGCACTTGTTTTTGCTGGAAAAGAATGAGTAGGGTTTTGGACTTTTTATGACCAAGTTAAGTAACTTAGAGCTTTGGAGCTAATAATGAAAGTGAGATTCCCTTTCACGGAAGGGCTTGCCTGTTGGGTGTTGACGGTTACAGTCTCCAGTCAGGCTGACCCAACAGGTTTGTGCCTAGAGCTTTGAGCACCGTGAGTCAGAGGGAAAGGAACAGAAGGAGGACATGAGCTCACTGCAGAGGGCTGGTATTAGAGGAGGAGAGAAGAGCTGTTTGTTGGACCTGAACCAGACCAAGGAGTGGCTGTTATTGCAGCCTGAAAATATGACCACTGTGGGGGAGTAGCCCTCAGGGCCTCACAGCCAATCTTCCACAGGGAACGAAGTCATTGGTTTTTGCCCTAAGCTGGTTTTGGAATCTTTTCCTTCTTTGCCTTTCTCTGGCTGGAAACTTGACTTGAGAGGAGGTAGCCTCGCCTCTGCCCTGACTCACCCATACCACGTTTCCCTACATCTGAACACTCTCCGAAGTGAGGTCACACTGGTGAGCGCATCTGGATTCAAGAGCCAACAGAGCAAGGAAAACTTGAGCATGTAAAGATGCGCCTGGGAGCCCACAGCACTGGGGGCTGAGGGCTTGACTGCCTTCCGGTGGTGCCAATGTTCGGATTGAAGTAATGCGATATTCTAAATTATCTCAATGATGTGATAGACATAGACACCTCCCCGTTTCACCTCTCACCCTCTGATTTCAGTTGCACAGTGGCTCAGATGCTCCTAGAACTAATTTTTTTTTTTGACCAGATTTTCTAATCAAAGAAAAATGGATTAGGCTGATATTTAATCACTCTTTCCTACTCTTTATGGACCATTATGAGGACAGTTACTTCCAGTCAAGTGGAAGAAATACAATGTGAACTTTGTTATGGAAAAGAAAGGCAAATGAGTTTTCAGGAACACTGGAGGTAGACTCTAAATGCCTGTCTCTTCTCTAGATTTTCTTCTTTTCAACATATTTTCCTCTCAGCTTCTACCACAAAGTCACTCCTCTGCCATGCTTTCAAACTTAGGTCCTAAGCCTTAATAACTGTATGACTTAGGTTTCTCTTGAGGAACAGAACCAGTTGAAAATAGATATGTGATTCCACAAAGGGATTTAGTAGGTGGGTTTATACTATTGGAGGTGGGAGAGTCTGCCACCTCCATATGTGAGATCAGTGGATGGGACAGTACGTGATGGCTCTCTGTTCCCTAAGTGTCACAAGACCCAGTGGCTGCCCAGTCCACTGAATGAGAGCCACAGAAACAGAGGGATCAAGGTTCAATACCAGCCCAAGGTTAAAGATCTCAAAGCTCACTGAAACATCACTGGCTCAAGTCTCTGTTGGAAGTCTGAAGTAACTCTGGGCAAATCACCAAAGGTGATGGTGCAGACGAGACCTCTTCTGGGGTGGGGGTGGGGGGCTCCTTCTTTCCTTTTTTATTCCATGCAGGCAGGCCACACACATCTAGTGTGGGTCAGCCCTTCTCAGTTTGATCTACAGATAGGCCCAGATCTGTGCCTTACTATGGCAGTCTGCTAACAGTTTCCTAACCCATTGTGCTGACGTATCATGATTAATGCTCACAACATAAAGGGGTGGCCCCTTTTCCTAGAATCTCAGCATGCAGATGTTCAAGAGATACAGCCCCAGTCTCATGTTGACTTGTGAGTGGGATACTGTGCTTGTGATTGGCTCTTGCCTGAAGCCTGTGTGAGCATGGCAGAGGAATATGCCCTTCCTTGCCCCCACAAGTTGAGGGAATAAGAATAGATGAAGGATGTGCCAAGAAAGAAGGCCCTAGACAAATAGCATGCATATGTCCACTTTGGATGTAAAATCAACTGGGATCTCCTGCAGAACTGAACCAGTAAGAGTTATAGGGACTGACTTACATGATTGTGGAGGTCAAGAAGCCCCGTGACAGTTCACCTGCAGAATGGAGAACCAGGCAAGCCAGTGCTGTAATTTGGTCCAAATCTGAAGGCTTCTGGACCAGGAGAGACAATAACATAAAGCTCAGTACTATGCCAAGGGTCTGAATTGAAAACACAAAGGGCAAGTGTCTCTCTGAGTCAGAGGGCCTGAGAACAAGGAGGACTGATGCCTGAGGGAAAAGGGTACAGGCTAGATGTCTGAGCTCACGCAGAGTGGGTTTGCCTTCCCTTTGCTTTTCTGTTTCCCTGGGGCCCCCAAAATGATGGAATGATGCTCACCCATATTGGGGAGGAAGTTACTTTTTTTTTTTTTTTTTTTTTGCAGTCTACTAATTTAAATGTTAATTTCTTTTGGCCACATCTTCATAGATACACTCAAAAATAGTATTTTGCCAGTTATGTGGACATTCCTTAGGCCAATTGTATCACCACATGAAAGTAACCATCATAAAGATATAAAAAGGGGAATATGAGCTGAAGCTGGGTTTGGAAAATCCATAAAGAACATAGTTAAACATCAATTACCCTGGAGTTGGTGGTATAAATTTATGACTAGATCCCTCTGGTTAAACTTTTAGTTTTTACTGTGGGAGGGAATATATAGCACTGAGTGTTCATTTCACAAGGGGATGAAAAACAAAGGAGAAAGCATGATCTCCCCCACATTCATACCTTCCATCAGAGTCCCAAAATAAAAATAATAAGGCTGATTTTATTTGAAAGAAAGTACAGATCTCTGATGACTCAGTGCAAGCTTTGGGTTAAATCCAGAGCTGTCCTAATGCCAAAAAAGGAGACTCTTTAGTTCATTACTGAGTTCTCTGACAATGATACTGCTTGCTCTTCAAGATGTCAATAATTCAGGGCTTTTATAAAAATTCAGGGCTTTTACAGAAATTCAATTTCATGAGTAGGATGCCTACACTTTGCCTACAAGTGGCCATACAACATTTCTTTTCCATATTTTCCCTTAATGTTTACTATTTGCTATATTTGTACTCTTTGTATGTTTTCATTGCTGTATTTTTCCAAAAACTCTTTCTCTAATTAACTCCACTAAGGGAAAGAAAGTATCAAGTTTAGGCTTATAAGTGGAGGTGAAAGGCAAAGACCAAGGAAAACTGAGGATAAATTGATCATTGTGAATATCCAGTTCCAGGAGTGAGGGCAATCTTAGGGCCTATTGGCAGTGGTTTCTGAGCTCAGATAAAGAAGTCAAATGCAGAGTATATCTGTGTCAAAATGCCTTGGTATAGCTGCAGCCAAGGCCCCAGTTTGACACTCCCAGTAGTTTGACACACTCTGTGTGTTTCCGGACCTGTGCCCAGCCTCTGTGGTCCTGAGACCAGCTCCAGGTGAGATGTCTGATGCACTGAAAGTCTAGCCAATCCTCATAACTTTCTCATAAGAGAAAATGGGCCTGGCTGCTAAAGCCTTTTGGTTGAGGAGAAAAGAAGTAGCTCATAAGTTGGAACATATGCCTGAGTTTCAGGATCTATAAGTCACACACAACTCAGATGAGAATTGTCTCATCATAGGTACTTGTTTTGATCGATCTGTTTAACTTTTCACACTGAAAGTAGACATCAATTGACTGGGGAGACAGTTCAGTGGTGTAAGTGCCCACCTGGCATGTGTAAGGACCTGGGTTCGATCCCTATTACTGCATGCTGTGTTGGCTCCAGAACCCTGGGCATTCTGTGCCAGCCCTGAACTGGGAGTGGGGTGTGGTGGCACATGCCTGTAATCCCAGTGCTGGGGAAGCTGTCACAGGAGGATCACTATGAATCTGAAGTGCATACCACGACCCTGTACCAAATACATAAATAAATAAAAATATTTTTTTAAAAAAGTAGGCATCAGTTATGTTTTCCTGGTACAGAGATATCAGGCAGAATAACTTCAATAACAGACATGAGTATTTAATGCAAAACTACTGATAAAAATAATTACATAAGAAGAGTTACATGTACTCTAAGAAAACATGCAGTATGAGTTTCTTATCAGTTAATTTAAATGCAAACACATAAACTAAAGTACAAAGAATTGTAGAAGAAATGGAATGTAAACCTGAAATAACTTCCCTTCTTAAAATAGGTTTCAAATCATTGATGCCTGTTCTATTTTTTCTCCCAGGTGTACTTTTGATGACATTCATTTTCAACTATACTTTTTATGAACAAGATGCAGTATTTTCAGGAACTATTTAGTCTAGGATTAAATTTTATTTATTTATTTTGGCGGAACCAAGGATTGCATTCAGGTCCTTGTGCTTGCCAGGAAAGCGCTTATTCTACTGAGCCATCTCCCCAGCCCCTAGGCTTAAATTTTAAAACATAACAGTTTTGTCATGAGTGAATATTGGACTTCATCAAAAGCTTTTTCTGCACCTACTGAGATAGTCATGTGGTTTTTGTCTTTGGCTCTGTTGATGTGTTGCGTTACATTTATGGGTGTGCATTATATGGAACCAACCATTCTTGGGGTGAATCCCACTTGGTCTTGATGCGTATAATTTTCTTGATGATTTTCTGCATTTTGTGTGCTAGTATTTCATTAGGGATTTTTGCATCTACATTCATTAGGGAGATTGACCTGTAATTCTGTTTTTTGGTTGGGTCTTTTTCTATTTTGGGTATCGGGATAACCTTGCCACCAAGAATGAGTTAAAGAGAATTGCTCTCATTTCTTTTCATTAAAGGTTTGAGAAGAACTGGCATTAAACCTTCTCTACATTTCTCATAGAAATCAGCTGTGAATCTATCAGGACCCAGGCTTTTATTTGTTGGTAATCTTTTTTAAATTAAATTTTCAATTTCATTGATTAATATTGGGTTATTCAGGACTTTTGTATCTTCTTGATGCAGCTTTGGTCATTCATGTATTTCGAGGAATCTGCATATTTCTTCTGTGTTCTCTATCCTATGAGAGTAAAGATTTTTGAAGTAGATATCAATGATTTTCTGAATTTCTGTAAGATCTGTAGTGATTTCACCCTTTTCATTCCTTATTGCATGAAATTTGAGCATTTTCTTTTATGATAAGATTGGCTAGGGATTATCAATTTTAGTTATGGAAATAGTTAAGGTTTAATATTTTGACCAATTGTATCTGAAAATCTGAACAACTACTTTGAAGACAACAATATGAAATATAACAATTGTTGAATTCCTATCATCTTGTTTTTTGAAATTCTATATTGTTTCTATTTTTCTTATTTTTTATTCTTGTTAAAATAAAAATTAGCAGTTTTCCGTTCTACCCACCAGTAGTTCAACAACTGCAATTCCTGTGCTGGAGTCTTTTCTACTTTTGTCCTTAAATATATTACACAAATTTACACAGATAAATTGGAATTATTTAGCACATTATGTGGTATCCTTTATAAACTGACCCAGCATTACAAGATGACAAAATTTTACACTTAAGTTTATGTTTTCAGCTCGGTCCTTTTGGGCACCTGGTGTACCCCTATACATCTATCTGCATGCAGTTTGCAAAATCCCCAAGACTGCTCATAGCATTCCCCAGACTAAATCAAATTCTGACCTCAGAATACTGCACTATATGTTTATGATATAAATATAGCGAAATTTAATTTTGATCTATAAATTTGCTGTGTAAAAAATCATGCATTTATTTTCTCTCCATTCTTTCTCTTCTCTTGCTTTATTTTTTCTTTTCACCCTTTTCTTCTCTTTCCCTCCCTCCTTCCCTTCACTTCTTTCCTTTTAAAACTTTAATCATATACCCTTGGCTTTTTGATCCGCTTCCTGCCCCATACCTCCTCTTGGATGTTTTATCTCAACATGTTGAGAAAGAAGGTTTTGGTCTACCTAGCCTCTTTCCAACCTATTCTTCCCTCAGTCTTTCTCAGTTCAGTCAACAGCAGTTCCATCCTTCTGTTTGCTCCAGTGGAAAAAGCCATCATTGTTCTTCACTACTGTTTCTACCACTCCCCACAGGAAATCTGTCAGGAAACAGTGTTGGCTTTACCTTTGAAATATATTCAGAATCTCACTTCTTTACACCACCTCTGCTGCCACCATATCTTCTCTAGTAGATTGCAATAGCCTTTTAACAATTTTTTATTATCTAGCATCTTTAATGACTAACATACTTACATAACATTCTGTGAATTGTTTCTTGTCTCATCTAGGAAGAAAGCTCCTGCTGGTCTGTGGAAAAGAACATTAGAGCTTCTTTGTCTTTCATATGCCCTCTCTTCTTAAGTTCTTATAACATTTTTTCCTTCTTTTTCCAATTTGTCACATATATATCTGTTAATCTGAACAACTAAGTTGAAGACAGCACTGTTGAATGCAACAAAAACAGTTGAATTCACACTATTTTATTTAGTAAAGCTCTGTGCCATTTCTGATTTTTAAATTATTATTACTATTTTGTATTTTCTTTAAAAAAGAAAAAGAAAAACAGAAAAAGCAAGAAAGAAAGCTTCTCAGGGCTGGATATTCTTCTGTCTCTGTCTCTGTCTCTCTCTCTCTCGCTCTCTGTATTTTGTGCAAGATCTCATTCTGCAGCTTGGACTTGAGGTGATCTTCCTGTTTTCAAACCTCCTAGCCCTGGGATTACAGGTGTGCACCCCCACACTCGGTCTCAGTGTCTGGCTCAGTGTGCCCCGGGACAGGGCGAGAGTGCTATGTGCGTCTGGGATCGAACCTGGTCCCTGTGATTGCCTAAGTAGCCCCTTAGTCCACTGAGGTATCTTGCTGGTCCTTGTTTCCTTCTGCTATAATCCCAGCACCTGGACCCAGCAACACTGGCACATAATGAACATAGTCCCGTGCTGCTCAGCATGGGGACACATTCTGAGATGGGTGTCTGGGTGCAATTTTTATTATGACGTGAAGGGGATACAATGCATTTATACAAACTAAGATGTTGCACCACAGGGCGGCCTTATGATCCCATTATCATGTGATCTGTCCACTCCTGCCTGAGATGTTGTTGTGGGCTCATCTCTGGTGGCCTTTGTTTCCCGAGGACAGTGCTAGATAAAGGATTGCAGCAAATCTTCATGCAGTGACAGTGCCCCGGGGGACTCTCCTTTTTTTGTGCTCAACCCACCTCAGGCATTTTAGGGTGTTCCAGGTGGCGAAGTTACTCTCTTGTTAGAATACTTTGCTGAGGACCCAGCCCCCCTTTGTGTATCCTACCACCCAATGTTGGCTGTCTCTGGGGAGCCAGTACTGGGGCTTTCGCTAGCCCCAGTACCTGACCTGTTGATATCTACCTGCCTGCTTCCCAATGTCAAGCAACCAATGTGCTTCTTTGTTTCCTAGGGAGTTTTTCCTCTCCCTCTCCTCTACAAAGTCTTTCGTTTTATTCTTTAGCAAACTCAGTCTCTTCCAATAGATAAGCAGCATCTTTGACTTCAAAAAATCTGTGTTTTCCACAGAAGGAAACTTGTGAAATGCAAGGGTCACTAAGGGTCTAACAAGAGCTTTGGAACAAGACAGGAAGTGGTCCTATTATCCCATTGTTCACACATGTACTTGATTTCTAATTTGACTGTTTTTGGCCAACTGCTGTGTGTTAGACTATAGAAATCCTTGCCTTCTTGAGTTAAATTACTCTTTCCTCTGTTGGATTATGACTTTAATACATATTTTAGTTTTATTTAGAATTTTGCCCTACTGATTCTTATTTGTCAGTTGCTATGTCAGTAGCAGTTTAGTGTGTGTGTGTACCTTAAATTTTAGTGCTTGAATTATGCCAGCTTTGGAAATTAAGTGATGAGAATTTATATATGTTTTATTTTACTTTATTTTTAAATTTTTTAAAGAGAGTACAACAGTATTAAGACAAAAAATTATAAGGGATACAGAATTTTACTTAGCAAAATAATATGAATTTCACAGTATTTGTTGTAATGTATAGTGCTGTCTTCAAACTATTGTTCGTATTACCAGATATATGCATGTACAACTGGAAGAAGAAAGAAAAAAATGAAGAATTATGTAAGAAATTAAGAGGAGGAAACGGTCAAAGAATTGAGAAAAGGAGACAAAACAAATTAAGAATTAACTTCTCCTTTCCACAGACCAGTATAAATCCATAGTACAGTTATCTAAAACCATCTTGCTTACATACATAGATATATCTCCTTCCCTTACTACTCCTATCTTCCTCAACTCAGTAATTCCTTCATTTTGAACAAGTTCATTCCCTTTTCCCAGTATGTATTGTACCCTTCTTTTTATTTTTCTCTTTCAGGTTCTCACACTAAGGAGACAACATGATGTTTGCACATGTGGGTCTGATTTCATGTGAGTCTGACTTATTTTACTTAAGAATATGGTCTCTAGTTGCATCCACTGACCAATAAAAGACTCAGATTTGTCCTGTTTCATAGCTGAGTAATACTCCATTATGTAAAAATACCACATTTTATTTATCTGTTCCTCAGTTGATGGGCATTTGGGTTTTTCCAAGATTTAGCTATACAAATTGCACTGCCATAAACATGGGTGCACATATATCACTGTATTATGATATTTTTAGTTTTTCTGGAAAAATAAACCCAGGAAGGGAATAGCTGGTTTGAATGGGTACTCAAATCTAAGCTTTTTAAGATATTTCCACACTGATTTCCATAGTAGTTGTACCAGTCTGCACTCCCACCAACAGTGCAGAAGGGTTCCTTTTTTCTTACAGCCCCTGTAGCATTTATCATTTGTTTATATTCTTGATGTTAGCTGTTTTTTCTGGGGTGAGGTGGAATCTTCGTGTTGTTTTAATTTGCATTTCTTGAATGACTAATGACGTTGAACATTTCTCCATGTATTTGCTTGCCACTTGTATTTCTTTCTCTGAGAGGTGTATATTCATCTCAGATGCTCATTATTGGATTGGGTCTTTGAATTTGGGGGGTCCTGATTTTTAAAAATTCTTTATATGCCCTAGATAGAAGGCCTTTGTGGGAGAAACCGTCTGGTTATAAATTTTTTTCCAGTTTGTAGAGCATGGAATATCTTTCCATTTTCTAATCTCTTTTCTCAGAGTACTATAATTTTCACTGTATAAATCTTTTACTTTCTTTGTGAAATTGATTCCTAAGTCATTCATTTTTTTGGATGTTATTGTGAAAGACATGGTTTCCCTAATTTCTCTTTCAGTATGTTCATTGTTTGTGTACAAAAAATGCTACCGACTTTTGAGTGTTGACTTTGTATCCTGCTATGTGCTGGATTTGTTGATTAAATCTATAAGACTCTTGATGGAGTTTTTGGGGTCCTCTATGTAGAGTACCATGTCATCTGCAAATAATAATAATTTCACCTCTTATTTTCAGTCCGTATTTCTCCCTCTAATTGCTCTGGCTAATATTTCCAGAACTATATTGAATACGAGTGGAGAGAATGGACATCCTTGCCTTGTTCATGATTTTAAAGTGAAGACCTTCAGTTTTTGCCATTTAGTATGACATTGGCTGATGGTTTCTCATAGAAGGCTTTTATCAGGTTGAGATATAGACCATCTAATGGGTGTTAGACTTTATCAAAAGCTTTTTTTGAATTCATGGAGATGATTGTGTGTTTTTTGTTCTTGGCTCTATTGATGTGGTGTATTAAATTTATGGATTTGAGTATGTTGAACCATCCCTGGATTCCTGTGATGGATCCTGCTTGGTTGTCATGTATAATCTTCTTGATGATTTGTTGCATTCTGTTTGTGAGCATTTTATTGAGAATTTTTGTATTTATGCTCATTAGTGAGATTGGTCTGTAATTCTCTCTTTCAGTTGGATCTTTCTCCGGTTTTGGAATCAGAGTCAGACTTGCCTGGAGTGAGTTTGGAAAAATTGCTTCCCTTTGAATTTTATTGAAGAGTTTGAGAAAAGTTGGGGTTAAATCTTCTCTAAATTTCTTATAGAATTCAGCTGTGAATACATCAGAACCTGGGCTTTTCTTTATTGGTAGTTTTTTTTTTTATTACATTTTCAATTTCATTTCTCTTTAATGGATTATTTAGAGTTTGTGTATTTTCTTGACTCAGCTTTGGCATTTTTTATGTATCTAGGAAATTGTCCATTTCCTCTCTGTTTTCCATGCTGTTAGAGTCAAGCTTTTGGAAGTAGGCATTGGTGATCTTCTGAATTTCTCTAGGGTCTCTAGTGATTTTGTCCTTTTCATTTGTTATTGCATGAGTTTGGGATTTTCTTTCCTTTTTTTTTTTTTTTTTTTTTTTTGATTTGTTTGGCCAAGGGTTTATCAGTTTTATTTGTTCTTTCAACAAAGCAACTCTTTGATTCATTTATTCTTTGTATTGTTTTCTTTGTTTCCATTCCATTATTTTCTGCTCTAACCTTTATAATTTCCTGCCTTCTTCTGGCTTTGGTCTTGACTTGCACTTTTTCTAGGAGCTTGAGGTGCAGCATAAGATCGTTTACTTGGATTTGTTCTATTTTCCTAATGTACAGATTTATTGCTATAAATTTTCTTCTTAAGAGAGCTTTCATTGTATCCCACAGGTTTTGGTAAATTATATCTGCATTTTCATTTGATTGTAAATGTTTAATTTCTTCTTTAATTTTATCTGTGATCCTTTGGTTGTTTAGGATGTTGTTATTTAATTTACATGTATTTATGGTGTTTTTGTTATTTCTTTTGTCAATAATTTTCATTTTCATTATACTGTGGTCAAATAGAATGCATGGGGTAATTTCAATACCCTTGCATTTACTTAGGCATGCTCTGTGTGCTGGTATATGATCTATTTTGGAAATTGTCCCATGTGCAGCTGAGAAGAATGTGTACTGTGTTGTTATTGGGTGAAACATTGCATAAAGGTCTACTAAGTCCATTTTTTCACAAGATTGGTTTACTTTTGTTATTTCCTTGCCAATATTTTGCCTAGTTGATCTATCTCCTTGTGAGAGTGGCCTGTTTAAGTCCCCCATTACTACTGTATTATTGCTTGCTTGAATTTTCATGTCTGTTAAAATTTGTCCTATGTAGGTGGATGCTCCTACATTGGCTGCATATATACTTATAGTTGTTATCTCTTCCTCTTGCAGTTTTCCCTTGACAAATACATAGTGACCTTCTTGATCTCTTTGAATGATTTTTGGTTTGAAGTTGATATTGTCAGCAACCAGAATAGCTACCCCTGCTTTTTCCAGGTTTCCTGCGGCATGGAGATTGGTTTTCCATCCTTTGACTTTCAGTCCGTGAATTTTCTTTTGAAAAATTAAATGTGTTTCTTTTGTGCAGTTTATTGTTGGATTTTGCTTTTTAATCTACTCTGCTAGTCTGTTTCTTTGATTTTTGAATTGAGGTTGTTTACCTTGATGGTTATAACTGATATGCGTTGGCTTGTTATTTTCCTGCTATAGGTTCCATACTCTTTCCCTCTTTTTAGTTATTTTTTCTGTTTGGTGGTTGCTTTCTGTTGTTTTTGAAGCTGTGGTTGTTGGTCTCCTTCTGGAATATCTGTTAGTGCTCTTTGTATGGTTGGTTCAGTTGTTATGAGTTTCTTCTGTTCTTTGTTATGAAAGGATCTTTTCCCAACATTGAATTTGATGTAGTTTTGCAGGGTATATGAATCTGGATTGGAAGCTATTTTCTTTCAGGACTGGAAATACTTCATTTTAAGCTCCTTTTGATTTAATGATTTGTGTTGAGAAATTTGCCATGATTCTGATGGGCTTTCCATTGTAAGTGATTTGTTTCTTCTCTCTAGCAGTATTTAATATTCTATTATTTTGCTGAATTCTGTGATCTTGATTATCATTTGTCTAGGTGTAGATTTAGTTTGATTATGGCTATGTGAGGTTCTATATGCCTTGCTTATTTGTATGTCAGATTTTCTTCTGAAGTTTGGAAACTTTTCTGATAGTACTTCTGCAAATAGTCTTTTTATGCCATTTGTGCTGTCTCTTGATGTTTTATTGATACCTATTATTCTTGTATTTTTTTTTTCTGTCATCTTGGAGCTGCTGAATTGTTATTTCTTGGTTCCTTGTTAGTTTTGTGAGATCTTTTCTTTCATTTTCATTAGCTGCACTGCTGTTTTCAATGTCTAACAGTCTATCTTTAGTTTTCATTCAAGCAGATTTTCTAGCTTTCAGTAGAAGTCTTAATTTTCTGGATATCTGTTTGAATCTGTTTCACACATTCTAATTCTTTCCAAATTGTTCATTTAGTGTTTCCATCATTTTTCTATTCTCCTCTAATCTTTTATCCATATCCTTACCTGTGCTGGACAATTCTTTTATGATTGTTGTCATTTCTTTTTTGACCTGAGAGATTATTTCTTATCTTATTTCTTTAATAACTTGATGAACTTGTTTCTTTTCTTGACTTACTATCATTTTAGAGGTTTCAGGCATGTGATTTCCAAGTTCTTCTATTTCTTTATCTTCTGGCTTTGTTCTTGGTGGGGTAGAGGATTGGGATTGCTTTTTTGCTCTTGCATTTTGGCATTCTTGAAATTGTTAATAATCACCCAGACTTAGCAGTGGTTGGAGAGTGGTAGAACACGGGTCCTTCCAGTTTCCTCTACAGTAGGGAGCAGGGTAGGTCTCACCAAGGCTCTCTCTAGTAGTGGGGAAGACTGGCTGCTACTCAACAAAGCTTCGGCCTAGGTGGTGGATCACTGGGATCTTGTGGGCTGCCCAGAATCCTCAAAAGTTTTTAAAAGTTTAAGTCAGTGCTAGCACAAGCTCCACGCTTACATGCTGTGGGTCAAGGGATGCAGCTCGCTAGAATCCTGCAGGCCTCCCAGGGTCCACTTACTTTCTTAAAAAGTTTGCCCTGGAGATAGCTCAGTGACATACATGCTTGCCTAGGAAGTGCAAGCTCCTGAGTTTGATTCCCAATACTGTGAAAAAAGAAAAAGGTTGGATTGGCACCAGCATCAGCACAAGCTCCGTGCCTGCGCACTGGCAGCCGAGGGTCAGAACATACTAGAGTCCCATGGGCTCCCCAGAGTCCTCGGAAGTTCTTAAATCTATGTATTTAAAAAAAAAAGAATAATAAATCGAACAATGAAAATAATTTGAAACAGAATTTCAAAACAAGGTGATAGGAAACTAACAATGATTATTATATCGAATATTGTTATCTTCAAAGTGGTTGCTCAGGTAACTAAATATAGGCATCAAAATTGATCAAACAATAAATATAAGCATTAACTTCCTTTCAATGAACTAATAGAAATTAATAGTACAGTTATCTCAGCTATCTTGTGTATACATATATTTTCCTCTTCCTTCTTTTCTCCTTGCTTCTATCCCAGTGTTTCTTTCCATTTGTACATCTTGAGTTGTTTATATAATGTGGCAAATATTTGTTTCTTAAATGATACAACATATAGTAGGTTAACACTTAAAATGTTGGACTTTACTTTAAAATTATTTTCTAAAGAAATAAATTTATTTACTTTAGAACTTAAATATGTTTAGTCTCTTCATAGGCTTTACATTACCATTGAGTCAAAATTGTACCTTTCAACAAAATTCTATAATTGAATACATTGTGCACACATGGAATTTTTTCCAGAGAATGGTCTCCTTTGAGCATTTTCTGGGTGATACTCTCTTTTCATGCTTAATCACTGGCCTATATACTTCAAAATTTTTTTCTCTTTTTTCATTTTAGAACTTTTTTTTTTTAACTTAAAGCTTTTAATCAGACAGGGTTTGCGGGTTGACTTTAACTTTCCTCAGTGATGCTTTTCTTGCCAGATGAATCCTTTCCTCAGACCCAAATTGAAGTTTGATTGATTCTATTAGGTCATTTGTGAGAAGGTGTCATTGCTCACCTCTTGGGATCAACCTAACATTCACCTAGGTCAGCTTTCTGTATAGCAAAGGGGAGCTGGCCTTGTACTTAGTTTCTACTTCTTGGGCTTTCTGAATAAGCTTTTCTTACAAAATAGTTATTGTATGGGTTATTAAGAGAAGATTTCTGAGAAATGTATTTTCCAGACAAAAGGATTTAGGCACCAATGAGTAAAAACTGAAACATGATTACTGCCTGCAGCTAATGTGAAACTTGTTACATGCGTGGTGAGGGTTCAGGAAAAAGGCTGTACATCATTTCCCCAAATTCTTTGTTCGTACAATCTCTTTGAAAGTCATTTCAAAATATGATTCTGTAAACTTTATTTTGGGAGCATCTTTGTCATAGGTCAGAGTATTTGGAAATACCTGTGCTAAGAATGAATGGTTGGAATGCTTTCTGCACCCATTCGTATCCAGAGTGTTCAGCTATTTTTTTTTTTTTCTTAAAATTGGTCTCCGATGGTTGTGGGATGGTAGAAGATCTGATAGATTTTAACTGCCTCAGAATACCAAATAGGAGAGGATGGGGAGATAACTCGGTGGAATAAGTGCTTGCCTGGCAAGCACAAGGTCTTGAGTTTGATCCCTAGTATCACCAAAAACAAAACAAAACAAAATAAAACAAAACAAAAAAACCTACCAAACAGTAGAAAGAACATCATCTGTGTGTTGATGTTAGGGACAAAAGGTTGGAGAAAGAACAAAGAAAACTAATAGGGACTCCTACTTTATTCTTCCAGCTTTTTAAGGGGCTGAAGTATTTTGTATGAGCAGATGATGCACAGGTATATTGCTAAAGCTTTCAAATCCAGCTCCACTATTGGACTTAATAGAAATCATCAGTAGATTCTTATGATGGGATTCCAGTCTTAGTTCATAGAGATGTAGTATCTTTTGTCATTTTCTATGTTATCAGAGCTATTTTGGTGAGGAGTGAGAATAGAACATAAACAATTAAATACATAATGGTTCAGTAAAAGCTTAAAAACTGTTGAGGATTCTAGGCAGCCCACAAGATCCTGGTGAATCCAGCCCACATCCACCACCTATGCTGAAGCTTTGCTGAGAATCAGCCAGACTTCCCCACTAGTAGAGAGAGCCTTGGCAAGGCCCTACCCTGCTCCCTACTGTAGAGGAAACCTCAACGTTCATTTAAGTCTTGTGAATTCAAAATTACTTTTGATAGCATTTAAATTTAGGAAATGGAAGGCACAGAGAGAGAGAGAGAGAGAGAGAGAGAGAGAGAGAGAGAGAGAGGAGAGGTGAGGGGAGAGAAGAGGAAAACAGGAGAACAGGAGAGGAGAGAGGAAGAATACAAATAATATAGAATGGTAGAATTCCTGTGACTCCTGCTATCATACCCATAGCTTTCACTTATTTTGGTCCCTAGATAAATATCTTTAAACACAGGCCTCTGCTGCTACAGAGGGAGGTCTACTTTGCTGCCCACATAGGGGTTCTAAGCAGTTTTTAAAGAGCCATTCCTTTGTTAATCTATTTTTTTGTCCTCAGCATCTGTTAGACTGGCTATAGTAAGTTTTCACTGCCAGTGAACTATGAGTCAATCATTACCCTTAACGACCTTGCTTTCTCCTCTTTGTAGGGAACCTAACAGCGTATAGAGGGAAAACCTCCTCGAATTTTAGACCATTGCTGCTCAATATGTGGTCTGAAGATCGGTACTGGACTACTTGTGTCTGTCTGAAACAAACCAAGTACAGAGATGAAGAATTTTTTCTGGCAATCAGACACTACTTGGGTTTTCAAGTGGAAGGTACCTGAAATGGAATCTGTTTGGATGGGTGCTGTTGGATTCAGTGGCATAGGATGCAAGCTAGGTCCTACTCATGTTCTTACCCTTGCTGTGTGTCTGAGAAGCCCAGGCTGAGAGAGATCATCAGCTCTCCCCATCTCCCAACCTCTGCTGGAGGTCTTGTGAGTTTTGGGTTTTTCTCCCCATTCTCAATCATACGGAGGTGCTTCTCCGGTCTCTACTGACCCTTTCAAGCCTCATGGCCTATGATGCAGATCCCCATCAGTTTGGGTCTGCAAAGGACCTTTTTAGCAGGAGAAGCAGGGTTTCCTCTCCCAGCTCCTCCCTGAAACTTCATTCTAGTGTCAGTAACAGAATGCTGCAAAGTCTTCTTTAGCTCACTTGTAGTTCAGTTGTGTAACAGCAGCCCGAGCATGAATTCAAGCCTCTCACTCACTGTCAGAGATATGCCAAATATATCTCTGGCTTGCATTTAAAGCAGGAGGCCAGGCTGTTCAGCTATGGCCTGACACAACGTGGCAGAAGTCAGGTCCTAGGGAGGTGAGAAGTTATTTAGCAGCATGTGTTAAAATTGCATACTCGTGAAACTATTAAAATGGATTTTAATTAAATGAAATTAAAATTTATTTATGTTGATTCCTCAGGAGAGCATCAGTCATTTAGTTCTTGGGGTGTGCTGTGCTCCCAATGGTAAACCAACATGCCCAATGACTTCACCTAAGGAGACATGCGTGTGGCAAGAGAGTGTGAGCTGGGTTGGGGACACAGCTTAGTGGTACAGCCCTTTCCTGACGTTTGCAGGGCCCTGGGTTTGATTCCCAGGACTAGAATAAGTGTGTGTGTGTGTGTGTGTGTGTGTGCGTGTGTATGTTTGCTGTGTGCACCTAGATCAAAATGTTTGCTGCTGATTTTATTTCTAGACTCTTGTTAAATCAAATGCCTAGTTGATAAAGGCCAGTTATAACATTTCTGAGAGATCCAGGCACTAAGCAGAACTTGTTCCCAAGCTCCCCAAACAAGAAGATACACATAGCTCTTTCTACCTGTTCAAAAATCAAAGTCAGAAGATTTTAGCTAAAGGTGCTATTTTCCAATAGTCAATTTTGTTTCCTTGTCAAGCATATCTGTCCCCAATGTTTCCTAGCAGTTCATTTATTTTTGCACGTAGGGAACATTTGCAGTGCACCTGTTGTAGGTCTGCTGTTACTCTACATGCAGGTGCCTGCCTTTGTAATGGGTTCACAGTGCTAGCAGTTGTGACCGATTGTGTAAATGCTTTGATAGACGTTTGAACAGGGGAAAGAATGGGTACAGAAATTTAAGTTTGACGCGAGAAAATTAGGAATAAACAGTATAGATGAAATTTGTACTAAGGTTTGAGGAATTAGAAATAGATGAAAATGTGTGCTTGTGGGCTGGGGGGATAGATCAGCAGTCTAAGCACCTGCATGGCAAGTGCCAGGATCTGGGTTTGATCCCAGGTACCATATGCCATGCTGTCTGGGGGACTCTAGGTGCCCTAAGCTGACCACCGGAACTGTCATGGTGGTGCATGCCTATAACCCCAGCACTGAGAAGGCCGAGGCAGGAGGGTCACTATGAGTCCAAGCTGTGTAGTGAGAACCTGTACCAAATAAATAAATAAATAAATAAATAAATAAATAAATAATTAAAACCATATGCTTGCATGTGTGTCATTGCACATGTGGTACTTTGTGTGTGTGGGAGCATCCCCAGTGCAGAGGTGCAGAGGTGCATGGGGACAGGCATGGCATGTTGAAACTATGTTAAAGGTCCCACAGCTATCTGGATCATGGAGTTGAAGAGGGACCCTTAATTCAGCACTACATGCCCATGGCCTCATCAGTACGTGTGGAATACTTGTGAAGTGAGTCAACAACCTCGAGAACTAGCTTGACTGGAGCTCTGTGCCTTCCCTTGGCCCAAACAACTGACAGCAGTCGATTAGCAGCAGCAGCAGGCTTTTCCAATGGCTTTTATGGTGTCCTCTACCAATCCTGAGAGAAGGATTCTGCCATATAAAAACTGTTTTATCCATTCTCTGTCCCTCCCATCAAAACCCCCTTACTTTACTAGTAATTACTGATTTATTTAACAATGCTGCTTGCAAACATGGTCAGGACAGTAAGACCTTCACACAGTGTTCTTGGTAAATCCATGTCACATACTTCTGATAATGTATCTAAAGTATATGGCTCTTTTAGGACAAAAGCAAACTGAAATTGACAAGAAATGATATATCTTATGTCAAGGTATGTAACGATTTATAAATGTTAAAATCAACTAATATTACGCCCAATGGTTAACTCACAGTACTAAAACTGACTGAATATTTGCGATAAAAACTGGTAAGCCACAGCAACTGAACAGATACTAAGGACACGGTTGATTTTGGACTTAAAAACAACAAAAAAATACTTTATTGAATAAAATTAATTGAATTGCAAAAAATGGGAATTTCAAAGCAATCCAATAATTCAAAGCTTCCATTAGATGAGAAAACCATATTCAAAATGAAGTTGTTTTTTAAAAAAATCATTTGAAAGGTCAGTTTTTCAAGTTTCTTTTTGATCTCATTTGAAGTGGTTTGTTTTCTTTTTGTAGGCATTCTCCTAGATAAATACCTTTATTGTCCCAGGAATCTTTCTTCTTTCCAATCTTGGTTCAGCTCATTTCTTTTGGAAGTTTTCTCCAGTTACTCAGAGCCAACTCTGAGTGCCCACCTGTTTATCTCAGTTCTCACTCATGTTTTTTTTAGCTTGTTCTTTGGCTTTTTCACATTTAAAAAAATTAATATAACTAACATCCTGCCTCTCTTTTTCCTGGTCCTGTGGATCAGATCTCAGACTTCCTGGAAGCTGGGAAGGTGCTTTACCACTGAGATATACCCCCAGGTCTTGCCTCCCCCCATACCCCCTCCAGTTCTTCCTGCCTTTCTTCTCCTCCTTTGTGCTATTCATCCTTTTCTTCTTCCTCTTTGTATCTTCTCCTTCTTCCCTTTCCTACCCTCTCTTGCCCTCCCCTTCTACTGCCACCTTCTTTTTTGGTATTTATTCTATTTAAGGCTTTTTGCTTTCAAAGTATGGAAAGACATTTAGACTTTGTAGTGAAAATAATTTTGGACTTAAAAAACAACAAAATTACTTTATTGTATGCAATTACTTTTATTGAATTGCAGAAAAATCTTGAAGGGATCCAAGGGTATCTTTGAAACCTTTGGAAGCAGGAGAAACGTACGATCAGGACATATGAGATCCTGGAACTGCAAAAGCAGTATCAGAACCTGCTTCCTCTTCTCTCTACAACTTTGGGCTCCTACCTCTACTTTTACCTGTTTTCTGCTCTATTTTGACTTTCTGTGTCTGGTATCTTTCTCATGGCTGCTCTGCTCCCCTTTGACTTCTGTTTGAATGTAGCTTTTGTTTGAATAGATCCAGCCTTGACTTTGGTTCTATAGCTGTCAGTGCTTTCCCAAGCCAACAACTTCAACTGACTTTTTTAGTTGCCTAAATTCTAGATTCCCAGGCCAGAGGATCTAGTTTGCTGTGTGCAGAAGGTTTCTCTGTAGGACAGCTTTTTTTCCATCTAACTAGTGGATAGGCATTGTTTGGTGCAGGCAATGCAGCGGGTAATGACCAGCTTTCTCCACAGAGTTCTACTCAGTACCCTTTTTTTTTTTCTGTATTTTAGGGAACGGTCTACAGGGAGTTTAGGGTCTCACTACTAGATCAGACTGATAGAGATTCACCTTTTTGCAGCCTCCCAAGGGCTGGGATCATAGGTGGGTGCCACCACGCACCTATGATTCCAGTCTTGATTGCCCTCTCAATGTGCCCCTGGGGGTAAGGCCAGGACAACAGGATTGGGGATTGAACCCAGCGTAATCCTCTGCGCTATTTGGTGGCTCTATTCAGTGTTTTTGATTATTGGAAAAGGGTTACTGGACAAACTGAAAGCTTCAGTGAATTAGAAATTCTAGGTTCCAGCACTCTTCATTTTGTTGTGTCCCTTTTAAACTAACAGTACTGTTTCTCTAAATATCTCCGAGCTAGGGAAAGAGCCAAAGCACTGATCATTTGTCTTCCATTATTTATCCTCCTCAGTAGTTAAATAAATCATTTAGGCCACTCAGCTAAAGCCAGCAGCCAAACCCGACCTCTCCATCTGCCAAAACACTGCCTTTCTTTTCCTAACTCTTTTTATTTTATTTTTTAATGTCACAGTTTAGATCTGTAAAAATAAAATAAGATAAAAATAACCCCCAACTCTAGGTACTAAAGAGTAAGTTTCGAGTATTCACATCATGCCACATCATAACACTTAATTCAGTTGAGAGATAACCTTAGTAAAAACTTATTTCATGTTTATAAATTGCTCAAGGAATTTTGCTTTGTTTTTCATTGACAGAGCCTCTATTATATGTAGTAGCTTTAGCATCTGCTATTGACTACCTTAAAAGTTCAAAAACTAAGTTTCATTCTGTCGTGCTTTGGATTCTTGCCAGTGTCACAGGGAACATAAAGCAGACTGCCTGAGGGCTGCTCTCTCACAGGACTGATCTCTTTCTGAAGCTCTTGGGTAGCCACAAGATTTTCAGGGTTTCCCCCATGATCGTGCGAGCTAGGCACGCTAATGTTGAGTTCTGGCTTGCTAACTTTGGGGATGCAGAACAAGGTAGGGCTCCTAAGTGGAAGAGTGGAGACTCACATTTCAGTTTGGACTCTGCTTGTTAATAATTCTGTGACCTTGGGGAAATCCTGTCTACCTACAGAACCTCAGTTTCCTAACCCACAAAAGGAAGTAGTCAGGCCTCTGTACCCAGGAAGAATGTTGTGGGGATCAAATAAAATAATATATGGGAAAGTGCTTTGTAAACTGAAAGGTAATACAGAACTGTAAGCAGATATTAGTATTTATTTTATGAGCCAGTAGAAATTAAAGCCCCTGGTTTCACTGCCAGGAAGATTTTCCTCACAGATCTAATTCTTAAAGCTTGGCTTTGCCTCATTAATGAGTACTTTCCAAACAAAGATCCCTTTTACTGCTTTGATTTTTGTGAACTTCCCTTTACTCTGATTCAAAGTCACATGGGAAGGTGCTCTTGTAAAGTCATTGTTTAATTTAGACTTTTCCTACTGTGTGTATGTCCGGCTATTCTCTGGTTTCAGTCTCTGAGGAGCCTTTGAGGGCATGCCTTGCTTCTTTCCCTGACATATAGTTTGGCAGCAAATGAGATGTTTTCAACAGGGATGGAAAAAAAAAATAAAAACCTTCAGTGTGTAACCTGTCACCACAAGGAAGAGGCACATCCTGTTCTAAAGAAGTTGTCTCAGAGCCGGGGAGGACCAGAGACTGGTGTTTTGACTTGTGACTCAGACTTTAGCCGGAGATGAGGTTTTAAGGAGTGTTGCTTCACGGTATTGTGTAATAACAGTGTGAGAAGCTACTATACAAAGCTCTTTATTTTAGTGACTTAGATTTCTGGTCAGGACTCAATTCTCAAAACAATTGTCCTGGAGTCAGAAGGCTTAATCCTTTTATATACGGGGAAAGTGCAAAGATGATGTTTGACAGATCATTGGGCATAAGTAGGTATGCTTTTAATTTAATCTTTAGGGAGTAGGTGACTTGTTTTCCTAAAGTATTGATGTGTCTCAGATGGAGACAATTGTTTTTGTGTTAAAAATATCACCTAGTAGTTATGCTTCAATCTTGATATTCTCAAATTTACTGAAGAATAACAAAGAAAGAGTTCAGATTTGTAAGAAGACATTAGGACCAGGAAATAGGACAAGATGAATTTAGAAGTAATAAGAAGACTTTATCACCATCAATTTTTTTTTTTTCATTGTGTGAAGCACTACGTAAATATAAGAACTGAGGATAATCTCCTATGTCTTGTTTCATCCTTTGTATAGTTTTCTTTCTTTCTTTTTTTCAAACTGGAATAGTAGTCTCCCATCCAGGTAGTCCCATAGCTCCATAATCTGAGCTTCCAAAGTATCCTAACTATTGCTATTTTCTCCTCTTGTTTCTATTTTAGCACATTCCTTGGGACTGAATTTAAAGCATCAAGACTGTAAAATAAACAGATTGTCCACAGAGATAATACGATCTCTTGGCTGCTACTTCCTGGAACCCACATCTAGGTGGTAGTAAATGCAGAACTGAGATTCTAATCTTACAACTCTGGTTTCACTTCTCTTTCTCTCTCTCTCTTTTTCTTTTTTCTACCTTCTCTCTCTCTTAGTTCCACTAACAATAATTTTCTTCATGAGTTATAGAGAAATGTGAAAATTCATTGCAATCTGAAAAATATTACCTTTGGAAATTCAAGTGAGGAGATTTTAGGTTTTTCATAGCAATAGAAAAGGGCTTCTGTTGTTTATATTTTAAGTAGTCCGCTTTCATTAGTACTACATTTCTTTGTAATTGAGATGCTCAGCTAATATACTGTGAATGTTTTTGCCTTGTACCTTTTTTGAATAGATGAGAGTCATTAGTGAACTAATATAATAACTTATGCAATGATTATTCATACATTGAACAAGAGTTCATTAAATACATGGTATCAAGTGACAAATCCTATTACCTTACTTGTTAAAGACAGAACTAGAAAGAGAACAGACATAATGTAGGCCTCTTAAAACTTGGTCTCTATTTTTTAAGAATTGCAACATAAAAGATTTTTTCATAATACTTAAGGATGAACTTTAGGTTTTCACAATCTTATGTTCTTTTTTTTTTTTTTGTCTTTTTGAGACAGGGTCTCAATATGCAGTTAAGGCTGGCCTTAAGTTCACTTTGTAGCTCAGGCTGGTCTCGAACTCACAACAGTCCTCCTGCCTCAGCCTCCTGAGTGCTGGGATTACAGGCATGCGCCACCATACCTGGCTACAACCTCATGTTCTAAAACTTTAGAAAAATACTTCTTTTTAGAATTTAAGAAAAGATAAGAAAATTATAATTTTTTAAATCTACAAAGAGTTCTAAGTGTCTCCCCAGTGGTTAGATTCCATATCTAAAATACTTCTTTTCAGTCTAATAATATTACATTTGAAATCACATAAAGCTTTTAGAGATACTATAATCCATGATAATGTACTCAAATGTTACCTGACCTACACATTTTTTATTCTACTTTTAGCTTTATGATCATTTTCCTCAGACCTCTTTCTACAGCAACATTATTTCAGAATTTGCAATTTGATTAATCTCTTGTGATTAGAAAAGAGATTATTTAAAACTTCCCACTTTATAACTTTGAAGTCAGATTTTAAAAGATTCAGTTTTGATATTTTTCCTTTTCTGATTATGAGTTAGGTATTAAAATTTATTCAATCAGAGAAATCTGTGCCATTTAAGTTTTTAAATGATTCTTAATTCATCTCTTTATTTAAGTTGGTCCAAAATTATCAGTTACATAGTAGTTTTGATTTTAAACATCAACATCCTGCCAGTCTGCTTCAGAGTATGAATTAAGTAAGTCTTTCATGGTATTTTTTTTTTTTTTTCTGAGAAGACATTGCATCTGGTTCCGTTAGTCACACTGAGTTTGCCTTGTTAAATTCAAGTTAGACAAACTTTATCCATGCAAAGGAAACCGTCACACTTGGAGTAATCAAGAGGGAGGCTTGAAATACTCCCTTTCCTAATCACAAGAGGTTAACGAAATTGTAAACTCTAAGATAACATTACTTTGTGAAGAGACCTGGGTCAAATTATCATGGGTAATTCTCAAATGGAATTAAAATTAGGTAAAAGGAAGTTCTACTTGATTGAGATCATGCCAATCTCAAAGCTACAAGGATCAGATGTTTCACATTTACTGGGGTTATATTTTGCCTTTGCATGGGTTTAATTGCAATTAGGGCCCGAGTTTGGGAAGCATATGATGGTTCAATAGCGTCTTCTGCCTAATTCCTTAATAAGTACTTCATAAATAAAATGGGAGGCTAAATATACTTCTGGCCAGTGAATAGGAAAGGTATAGAAAGTCTGATTTATTAGAAAATGCAAGGATGAAAACTGATAGCAAAATTTTGAGCAAGAAACCATAAAAAACCTGATGTTTTTCCTTTTAGCATACTGGAAAGACTAAATCAGAAAAATTTCATTTAGCTCCAAGTTCTAGTCTGTATTTAAGTTTGATGTTCTATTCTTACAGAAACACAAAACAGATAATTATCTCTCAAGGGATGTTGTGAAAATTGCTGCTCCACAATAAAACTGTTACAAAGAGCTATTCTTCCCACTTAGAAGACTGTCAGATAGAAAATAAACTTGTGAAGTCCAAGAAAGGGATAACTTTCTCTATGATATGTCTTGAAAAAAATCCCACACACCCTTAAAATATGGTTCCTACACTGAAGGTCAATAATATAATGGGAAGGTAATTAAAAAAAAAATCTCTTAAGAAAGCACTTTAGTGACAAGTATGTTAGCTGTGTTTTTTTTTTTTTTAATTTTTTTTTTTTGTATTTTAGTACAGGTCTATAGGGTCTCACTACATAGATCGGACTTGTAGTGATCCTGCTGTTTTCAGCCTCCCAAACCCTGGGATTACAGGCATGCACCACCATGCCCAGTCTCAGTCAGTCTCTCAGCACACCCCAGGTGCGGGGCCAGCACGACATGCTGGGGATCGAACCCCGGTCGCTGTACCTGCCTAAGCAGGCACTTTAGTCTGAAGTACATTAGCTTTCAGTGGGTCTCACCATGATGGCCTTGTATTCCATAGACGTTTACTGAGTGGCTGGCATGTGACAGATGCTGAGAATACAATGATGATTCTGGAGTCAGGAGTTCACAGTTTAATGGGAAAATGTCTTGTGCAGCTATTCTGGTTCCAGGTGCTTGGCAGCCGCAGTTTACAGGGCAGTTATGGCCAAGTCTAAGAACCACACCACACACAACCAGTCCCGATAATGGCACAGAAATGGCATCAAGAAACCTCGGTCACAAAGATAACAAGGGGTTAGATCCCAAGTTCCTTAGGAACATGCATTTTGCCAAGAAGCACAACAAGAAGGGCTTCAAGAAGATACAAGCAAACAATGCCAAGGCCATGAGTGCACATGCCAAGGCTATCAAGGCCTTCGTCAAGCCCAAGGAGGTCAAGCCCAAATCATTCTAGAGGGACTAAGCTATAGGCTCGCTCAACTTGATGATATTGCCCACCCCAAGCTTGGGAAGCGCATCTGTGCCTGCACTGCCAAGGATTGCAGGCCTTGCCTGCGAAAGGCCCAGGTTCCAATCAAGGCACAGGATCCAGCTTCTGCTCCAGCCCAGGCTTCCAAAGTGCCCAGGCCACCAAAGGTGCCCAGACCCCCTTGAAGGCTCCATAGTAAAAGCCTCTTGTCTCCTGATGTAAAAACAGAAGGATTAGTGTGACCCCTGGGTGCCATCTGTGGGGGGTCTGGTGTCCTCTTGTGTTCTTTGTACAAATAAACCTGACAGGATAAAAGAAAAAAGTCTTATACATAGACTCAGAAAATGCTAAAATTAATTGAGATGGAGCACTGCACTTTCTATTAGACTTAATAATTGCTAGGTCATGTACATACTCTATTAACTTTTAATCTGTGTGGAAAAGTTAGGAAGTAGCTGTTATATGGAACAGCAATTTCATCACTTAAGAATTTGAGGATCAGCCAGTGATTGGGTGGGGGAATTCAGCACAGTTCAGTGCCGAGTCTGTCTCTTAAGCTGTGATTCTTTCCCTGCTCAGTATGGCGAAGAGCAGATGCATGCACACATGCATGTAAATGTGCATATATATTCATACAGAAGCATACAGTGTGCTCATAAATTCCTCAATGCATTCACACATAGAAGCATGTATGTGTAAACTTGAAAAGGTATAAAATACATTGACATCTGTTATACTCTAAATCAGATGTGTTTTTTTATTTTTGTATTTTAGGGAATGGTCTACAGGGTGTTCAGGGTCTCATTACTAGATCCAACTCATAGTGATCTCCCTGTTTACAACCTCCTAAGAGCTGGGATTACAGGCATGCCCTACCCCACCCAGTCTCAAAATTAGATGTGTTTGATGTGTCCTTTCAATTTTCAGTAAATGGAGCCTATATTTTATTGTTTTATGTAGAAAAAATAACGCAATAGCAGTGCATTACATTTGTCCTAGTAATTCTATAGCAATTTAAAATACATAGTAATTTCTCCATTTTTTAGCATGACACAAAGCATTTCTAAAACCAACAGTCTATTTATATATAGTGCATTCATCAGTGTATGCATTGGAATGCAGAATATAATATTAATGCATAAGGTCTGATAGTTTATTAGCTATAATTTCCTTCTGCAATGACATGCACTGTAATGCAGAAAAACAACAATGAAGTTGCATAATAACTGGGCAAAATGAATACATCAATTAAAAAAAATATGTACTAATTTCCTGACTGAAGGGTGATTGAATTGGAGAGGAGAGGTGAGAAGTAGAGTTTACAGCCACAGCGGTCGCCATTGCTGTTTGGTGGTAAGTAAAGGTGAGAGGAGAATCTTACTGGGTGGCTCAGTTACCTTGCACTGCTGGGACAAAATACCCAACACCCAGAACTAAGGAAGGAAAGGTTTATTTAGCTCAGTCTGTGGAGGGTTTAGTCCATACTCTGCTGGCCCTAGGGTGGAGCAGCATGTGGCAGAGGGAAACAGTTCATGGCAACAGAAAATAGCAGAGTGAAGGGAGGAGCAGCAGCTGCCTCTCTCTTTTCCTTATATCATAAGCCAGATACTCTGGGGCAGGAGGGTGGGGGCTATAGAACTCACACAATATCCATGTGCTCTTCTTGTACAGGGTGAAGATGTTTACAAAGAACCCTGGATCCCTGCTGAGTCACTCAATTAAACTTCTAAACTTGTCAAGTTGACTCAGTGTATCAACCACTACACTGACAAAGAGTAAGTGGAACAGAAAATGGCTGAGGTTTGTCTTTTCTCAGGTCTAGAGAATTGGGGGAAGCCTCCTTTTCTTACCATTTGAGACTGTGGGTGGCTGTGAACCACTACTTTGAGTCATGGATGACATGAGGAGACAGAGCAATAAATAGCACGCTCAGAGTCTATATCTACTGGCCATGGGCAGCCCCTGATAAGTTGTGATTGAGTGTACAACCATGGGTTTGAATGAAAGGCCATATGCACGTCATGGCTGCATTCATGTTATGGCAATTATTTTGTTTGCATGAATCAACTTTTTTTTTACAGTCTGAAATTGAACACTCATACACCTCTTCTTTATCTCCAGTCAATACTCAGTAATGGACACTGACAGGAATGAGTTACAGGCCTAAGTACTGCCCTCGTGATGCTAATAGTTTCTAAAATTTTTCTCTGTTCATGTAAATCTGATCTAGTAATTTTTTCCTTTCACCACTTCCTAAAAGCTTTGCAAATTGACAGCAAATTACCAAATCAGTGTCATGCAAATTTTATTGCCATGATTTTTCCCCAAGCTTGATTGATAAATTGGAGAGCTTTTTTTTTTTCATCCAGGATACATCTGACATGTACCTGACTCTTTTATCTCCCTTGCATGGGCTATGTCATGCTTGCACTTGAAGTGCCTCAGTTGCATGTCTTGATAAAGTACCAGGACTTGATGAATACCATGCTACAGGAACTCAACAGGTCAATATCTGCTCGAGTTGACTCAGGAGGCAAAAGACTGCTAATTCCAAGGAGCCCAGCATCTTGATGGATGTTTTGATGGCTCTGGCAGAGATGGGCCTTATGATGAAAACAAGGAAGCTTTGGAGGGGACAATCAGATAAACGTTAATTATTCAGCCAAACTGTCACCTTGCCTTGCTACCAAAACACTTCTGCTCAGTAAAACCCTATTAGTTTTGTTGTTCCTAGGAGTTTGAGTCTTCCCTCCATTCTGGTGGTGAAACTCCTCCCTCCCCAAAGCCCCCAAAGATATTCTCTATCTCTTGCTTCTTCATTTGTCTTTCTAATAGGGTTTGCCAGCCCAAACCCAGCAACTTATCTTCCTGTATGATGGGGACAACTGGTGAAACCCAGAAATCCCTTGGGAGGCCATAAATGGGGAGCAACTGGGACAGTAACTGTCAGTTTCTTTGGGCTGCTCCAAGACATCATCTGTCCATTTAAACTATACAAAGCCAAATCATGGAGCCCAGAGGATTCATCTGCTTACCAATTAATTGTATGCGTCCTCTTGTAGCAGAGTTTGTATCTGTGACAATGCTTCACCTTGTATTGCTTCCGATCCTTTGCTGCCTATTATCATTTTTTTCCTCATGAATTTTGCCCTGGTATTGCACATCCACTGAAAAGTACTGATTCTTAGTCGCGCCTCAGACTTTGTTTTCTAGGTAATGAAGGCTAAGGCAGGTGTCAAGAGTTATAAATTCCACCGAAACAACCTCATCTGTGTCAGCCCTCTGCATGAAATGCTGTATTTTGAGTTGGTGCATTGATCTACAGGTGACGAAAGTGACAAGTTATTGGAAGGCAAGAGGCCACTAAGATATTACTACAAATCAAGCACACTAAAATAACATTGAGAGCACTGTTGTAAAAAGTGAAAGATTCATATGATCTGAAGAGAAACCAGAGTATTGAAAGCACTGCTGTAAAAACAGTTTGCGAGATTTTCTCCTTCTGTGTGTGCCCTCATCAGTTGTCACAGCTCACTACTTGTGAAACCATTAAGGATTTCCTTTATCATCTTCACTGTGTGATTCACATGCCATGTAGTTCTTCTACATTTCCCTAAGGGCCTTGGGGTTTTCAAAGATTTTAGCTAATCACTACCTTCACAACATCCACAGAAAATACTATGATTGGGTACACTTAATCTTCACAATTTCCCCTCTCTATTTGAAAGTGAATGTTGTACTTATTTCCTAAATAGCCCAGGTTTATCACCCCTGAAAATTTGCAGGTGGTGTCAACTGTTTAGTTGCTACTTCACTATGAATAGAAAATGCTTCATTCATGATTTCTAGATTGTGCCGTTACCTACTCTTAAGACTTCAGCCATTGTTGGCTTGTTTCCCCACCACATCCATTTTGTGCAATTATAATTAATATTCATTTCATGGATCCTAAAGAATCAGGAAACACTTAAGACTGGTTGAGCACAGGAGATCTTGCATGTAACCTGTAATGCCTTTCTGTTTTGTCTCAGTTCATTTTCTTTTTTTTTTTTTTTTTTTTTGTGAGATAGTGAGCCTCTTCCTAAGTTATGTGCAGAGAAGTATTGTGAATAGCCCTTGGCAAAAAGAAGACAGGCTCGTCTGTCCTGCATCTGCAGCATGGGCACTTTCTTTAGTTCTTTGCACCCTTGGACTCTTTGATATTTGGTTTTTTAGGCAATATTGACATTTGACATTTTTGTGGCTTGTTTTTAAATTTCATTCTTTCACTAAATCAAATTCCACCTACTCCATGCCCTTTTTCCTGATCCTTGAAGATGTTCAATGCCTTCTTCTATTTTAACATGTTGCTCAACTGTGGCCCATGGTGACTACTAATCTAGTAGAGTAATATACTCCTGTACTTTAAAAATCAATGTATTGTGTTTGAGTGATATGAGGGAGCTATAAAAATAATATTTCAAAAATGATTACATAGTAATGGTAACACGCCTGGCTTTTCTGAGCATGCGTATATGTTCCTATTTTCTTTCAGATGTGTCACTTAAAGAATTCTTATGTCCATCTACTTTCTTTACAGTCTTTTATGTTTAAATTACATTTTTTCTTAAAATGTAAGGCAGATGACTATAATAAGATTAAACAAAAGAAGCTTGGAGAATGTGTGTGAGAATGTATGTCCCCTTACCTGCAATCTTGCGTAGGGTGAACATTGTCATTCACATGCAGTGCATATATAACAATGGATATTTTAATTATTATTATTTGGGTCTGGGCAGACAGCTCAGTGGAATAAGTACTTCCCTGGCAAGTGCAAGGGCCTTAGTTCAATCCCAGTTCTGCAAAAAGAAATTATTATTATTATTACTATTATTATTATTATTTTGGTGGTACCAGGGATCAAATTCAGGACCTCCACTGAGCT
This sequence comes from Ctenomys sociabilis, assembly GCA_004027165.1. Taxonomy (NCBI): domain Eukaryota; kingdom Metazoa; phylum Chordata; class Mammalia; order Rodentia; family Ctenomyidae; genus Ctenomys; species Ctenomys sociabilis. The sequence continues at coordinate 99,261 of PVKA01001915.1, read as the reverse complement.
ATCTCCCCAGCCCAACATGGGATATTTTAACTTGGTGAATTTTGTGTAAAAAAGTTTGCAACTCATTTGGGCAGATATATAAGAAGTAGGACCTTCGGTGGCAAGGGACTATTCTATGTGTGAAGGGTTCTGCCAATTCTGAGAATGACAAGAATGTAGAGAACTGATGTCACAGAGGGGCGACATTTCAGTTGACACAGAGATGGGCAAGGGATAATCCCTTCTCTCTCTCTTTTTTGGTATACTATGTAAATAAATTGGTATATATAATTAAATTTCATTCTTTCACTAAATCAAATTCCAACTACTCCATGCCCTTTTTCCTGATCCTTGAGGATGTTCAATGCCTTCTTGGTATATATACCAATTTATTTACATATTTTTACTTTCAAAGGCAAAGTGCCAGCTTGCTTCCTGGTCCACCACAGTCAGCTGACTGAGGCCCATGTGGAAGAGATGTGGAAGTTCATGACCTTATCGTATTTACAGGAAATCCTTGGTCTGGATTCCTTAGAAGAAGTCTTAGACATCAGGCTCATCAACCCCAAGTTCATCATCCGCAGTCTCTTCTCTTTGAAGCAATCTCTGATTTCCTAACTGGCCTCAGGGGCTATTCACCTTCTAGTTTACTTCAACTATGACGTATTTCACACTGCACAGGTATCTCTGCATGTCTACATTTCAAGATTACTTGTATTTGTCTTACTACTAGCCTATGTGAATGTTGGGTGAAACAAAGTTCAAAATATTTTTTGAACATTTACTTCTTTATTTTTACTTTTTTTTGATACCAGGTATTGAACTCAGGATCTCGTGCTTGCCAGGCAGGCACTTATGACACTGAACTATCTCCCTGGCTCTCACAGCTATCTGTCTGTGTGTCTATCTAACCTAACCTAACCTAACCTAACCTAACCTAACCTAACCTAACCTAACCTAACCTAACCTAACCTAATCTATCATCTCTTTATTTATTATGTATTGAGCACTTACTGTGTACCAGACTATTCTAAATTTTTCTATAGTGCTGAAAGTAGTGCCAGGGATCAAATCCTTGTCTCTGTACTTACCTAGGCAGGTGCTTAGTCTGCTGAGCTGTCTTGCTTGCCCAAAAATAATGTTTTAAAAAATATAGGTTGAAGTGGAAAATGAGAAGACTATTAACCTGATATTTAAGCATTTGGTGTTCTCTACAAAGTGGGTAAAATTTGAAGGTAGTTTTACCTATGCTGTTGGATTTGTGTTTGAAAGAGTAGAATTAGAGCCTCTCACATATTATAGGTAGGATTGTAAGTTGGCACAATAATTTTGGGAGGTGAGTTTGAAAGACTTTATTAAAATTTAAAATGGATATAAAGCTGAATTTACTGTAAATCCACTTCTAGAAAATCACCTTAAAATATTTATGTGAGCATTCTTAGTTATTTGTATAATGCTTGCTATTGCTTTGCTATATGTGATAGAGGTAATTACAAATCAATGAAATACCCAATGATAGGGATCCAGTTAAATAATTAAGATACTTTAAATAATATAGTTCAGGACAGTCATTAAAACAGGTAGGCAGCTCTAAGTCTACCAATATGAGGTTACCCAGGGTGCATTATTATATAAAAATAAAATTATAAAAGCATATGATTCTTATGATACCTTAGAGAATATATGTATATATGCTTGTATTTACATAGGCAGTGCATCTAAGACTAGAAATTAACCTTGTGGAGGTCTTGGGAGTTGTGCGCAGGCTACGATGATGAGGTGGGTTTGGAGAGAAAAGGAAGCGTTTTATTTTGTATTCTTATTTTTTTTCCTGAGTCATACTTCTTCTTATACTGAACATTTGCCACTTTTTAAGATAATGTATTTGGAAGAAAAATGGAAGTTGCTTCTATTCAAAAGAAATTGCTTATGGCAGTTTACTTAGAACATTAAAACATTTTCTGAAAAAGTAGTTTTAACGAAAGTTAATAAATTAAAAACCTATGAGGCCACCAGCAGAAACACTCATTTCAAGTGAAATTATTCTGATCTTATGCTTCTGATTCTAGACAATGAAGTGTTGCTTCGGGCACTTTCTGAAACTTCATGTAATCTGAAATATAAATTAAATTAGCTCATAGAAAATAATTATCTGTGAACTTCAGCACCAGTAATTTTCAGGTGTTCTCTCCTAAGTTAACATTATGTTTTATCTTAGGGCCATTTTGATGTGATCAATAGTATTTGAAGAAGTTATTTCTTCTTTTAATTTGTATTTTTATTAGCACATGTATGCAACACACAATTCTTATATTCATCATAGGGAGTTGGTTCCTGTACATAATACATCATAAGTTTTCCATTCCCTTCTCCTCCTCTATCTCTGTCTTCTTTCCTTTTGAAAAAGATCTCACACCCAAAGATATCACATTATAGTAATATGCGCATATTCATATTTATAGCAATATGACAGAACAGCTAAATCTTGGAAGGGGCCTAGATGTCCATCAATAGGTAAATAGATATAAATGTGATATTTATACATAATGGAATATACTGTACTATAAATAATAAACTTGAGTCATTTGTAGGAAAATTGATTTATCTTGAGATCAGAAGGTTAAGTTAAATAAATCAGATACACAAGCTTAAATATCACATGATTTCTCTTATTTGTGTTTTTAATGGATTTCTATTCAGATGTAGCATTACCAAATACATTTGTGGGTCATGTTCCCATTAAAATCTTCATGATACCATTTAGAAATATTCAATAATTATGGAATAGGAAATTTATTAAAATAATCACTTTTATTTTTTGCCTAGCCTTCTACTGTGCATTATGTTGTTGGTTCATGGTTAAGTATTTGATTTTATTTCACAGGCTATGTTTAAAGTAATTTGAAGGCAAGGAGTGTACTACCTTCTTCCTTCAGGTTGCTCAGATGGGATCTATTTAGCAACCTAATGACGTTGCTCTCACAGTTGAAATGTTACTCTTGGAAGTCTGTGTTTAAACACACTGTGATACTGCAATCAGCTGTTGGGTGTGTGGGTGCACACCTGTAACTCTAGTACTCTAGGACACTGAGGAAGGAAGATCCCTAGTTGAAGTCTCAAGCTTAGTCTGGCCAAATTAGCAAAACTGTATCTTACGATTAAAATTAAAAAAACCTCAGTACTTCTGGATTCAGTACTGAGTGCTTCAAAAAGAAAACAAAATGATTTTATTTAAGTTTCAGTTATGTCAGTGTATATAGCTTGATGCCTAACAATAAACCTTATGCACATCCATTGCATAATTAGAAGCCAGCACAGTACACAGATTTTGAGATTTGTTTCATATCACAAAGCAACACTGACTGGGATCACCCTTTTGATGTGAGTAATGAATTTATGGGCAATTATCATCTCTATTGCTGGTATCCTAAATCCTTATTCCCTCACTGTCATTAGCTATTGCATGGCTAGAGCCATTGTTTTGAGCATGTCAAATGCCTCTTGGAGTATGGCCTTCTCTAGTCTTGCTTCCTCCTGAATATAGGGCCCTGATAAAATGATTTTCTTACTACTTTGCATAGTGAGCATTCCCATCTGTCACCTCCATGATAGATGCTAGATATTTATAAGCACTTGAATAATGCTTACATTTTTACAAAAAGTAAGAAGAGTATTTTAAATTAAATCAACAAGTATTTATTAAACATCCATGTTGAGCAAAGCTCTGGGAAATAAATGATAGAGAGCATGAAGATCTCTAAGATGCAAGGTTATTAAAGTCTGTGAAGCAGGTGTCACTGTTGAAATATAAATGACCTCCCTAAAGACCTCATAAACTCATAGTTGTTGCCCTGGGGAGGTAACTGGATCATGGGGACATGGTACTTACATGTGGATTAGTCCATAGATGAGCTTATGGTTATTTTTATTTATTTATTTATTTATTTATTTTTTAATGTATTTGGTACAGGGTCTAAAAGGTCTACAGGGTCTCACTACATGGATCGAACTCGTAGCGATTCACCTGTTTTCAGCCTCCCAAGCGCTGGGATTACAGGCATGCGCCACTGCACCCAGTCTCAATCGCCCTTTCAGGGTGCCCAGGAGCGGGGTTAGCACAGCATGTCTGGGGGTGGAACCCGGACCGCTGTGCTCTGGCTAAGCAGGCACTTCAGTCCGCTGAGCTGACTCTGGTCGGCAGAGTTTATAGTTAAATGCGATCTGAGAGGAGAAGCCTAATTGGAGGAAGGGGTCTCTGGGGACATGGCCTGGAGGGTCTGTCTTCTTCCTTCTTTTCCCTTTGGGCCCCTTTCTCTGCTCTCCACTGCCATGTCGTGAACGGTTTCTCTTGTGCGACGCAGCCCTGTCTTGAACGCAGCAACCGGGGACTGACACCCGTGCAAACTGTGGGCCAAAATTTTCCTTTTTAGAATTGTGGGTGTGAGGCACCCTGTCTCAGTGAGAAGAAAAGTAACTAAACTACCAAACAGAATTGTGTGCTGACCAGGGGTGCAGAAACATGAGTGCTGCCAAAATGTGTCCTGTTGTTAATTACTAGATCTGTTATGTGAGATAAAAGAAGGAAGAGAAATGCTTTTCTGGTCTGAGAGAGAAAGTTGACTTTTTTTTTTCTTTTTTTTTTTTTTTTTTTGGTGGAACTGGGGATTGAACTCAGGCCCTTTTTCTTGCCAAGCAAGCACTTATTCTATTGAGCTATCTCCCCAGCCCCTGAAAGTTGACTTTTAAGGGAGGAGAAATCATCCAAAGCTGAAGGAAAGGACCAGAGGAGCAGCGGAGTGTAGACGGTGTAAGTCTGTCCTTCTGGAGCAGGTTTCGTGGAGGACAACAGTCTTTGTATTTTAAGGCTATGGATACCCACAAAATTTTGGTCAGTACTTTGAATTTCCTTTCCAAAACACATAAAATTAAAAGTAAAATTTTATATGCATTCAGATGAATTTGCAATCCCTGCCGCCTATCCTTGAACATCAGAAGGGATACCAGTAGGGTTCATCCCTCCTTCCACTTGCAAGCAACATTTCAAGGGAGATTAGTAGAACGAGTGTGCAGATTTTGGAGAGTCATAGTAACAGATTAAACAGGAGAGGAAAAAGAACAAAAGCATTTAATTTTGATTTAGCCTTTGCTGTTTCCCTTTTGAATTTTTTTGTCTACAAAAAGATGATAATGATGATATTTCACCCTCTAAAATTTTGGGATAATAGTGTAATATTGATGTAGAGTATACATTATACGGGACACACCTTTTTCCCCAAAGGAAGAAAAGGCTGTGAAGATTTTTGATCAATGAATAACATGATTAAAATGGAATTTTAGAAGAGAGACTTTTTGGCGGTGTGCATGATGGAATGAAAGAAGAAGCTGCTTATTATAGAACAGAGGAAAATACTGACGTCCACATGAGATGAGTAGGACATGAACAGCACTCTCAGGATGGGTAAGAGCAAGATTATTTTTGTAAAGAGATGTCACCTAAGAAGGAGTTAGCATTTAAGAATATTTCTTCCTTTAAGAGGGCACTTCTCACAGGAACTTACTCCCACTTAGTTGTTTAGAAAGACACAATTAGAACATTCAAGAAGTTACAGTGATAGGAGCTGGCTGGGTGCATCATAGATTTGTCGTAGGAGCAGAATCCTTTTTTTAGAGTCCACACTCCAACTAGGAGTAATGCTTGGTTTCTGTGATGGACTGTTGGGACTTATTCTCTTTTAGCCTGAGCTTTTCCCTCATGGTTCATCATGGAAATGGGTTTCATTGGCTCCCCAGGTCCTTGACAACTGATAGATTTGTCTTCTCCTTGTTTCTGTTATACTTTGTTCACAACCTATTTATTCCATAGCTTCCTAAGTAGATTCTGCTTCTTGCTACAGCAGGCCTTTCTCATTCAGTCTACTTTCTGCAGTGTAACCAGAGTACTCTTCCTAAGATACAAGTACGACCACAGCTCTCTTCTTCTTTATGCTCCTCACTGATGCCTCAAGTCTTGCAGGATGAAGTCCAAAATCACTGGCACTGCGTGTAATCAGAGGCAGCCTGCTTTCCCAGGCTTACCTCCAACCATTCCTGCTCCAGGCACTGTGTTGCAGGCTGTCTTGAGGCTAGCATTTCTGTGAGAGGCCATGCCTCTTTTTATCAGCGTGATATGACTTATAATTGTTCTGGTTTGAGTGTAGCTGTAAATATTTTCTCTCTCTCCCCCCCTTGTTTTTGGTGGTGGGTTTTGAAACCAGGACCTAGGCAAGTGCTGTGCCACTGAGCCACATCTTCAGCTCCACACCTGTGACTTTCAATCTGATAATCATGCCAAACATACTACAAGACTGTCCTTGCTCTGTCCCTTGTGACAGTGTGCTAGTCTTTAGGGACAATTGGGTTGACTTCTTAGCTGTCTCTGATATTTCTTTTTTCGATTTTCTTTGTGCTGTGTTCCTATTACTGTTCTTCTGATTTTTAAAATATAGACATTATTTCAAAATAGAATGGTACACAGTCCAAATTTAGCTTTCTTGACCCTCTTTCTAAAATATCGGTGTACCCTCTGATATGGATACAGGTCTTTATGTGTCCTTTGTCTCCTCAACCTGTTGTTGTCCGACACTGCACTACTGCTCAAAAATCTTTCAACTCACCCCAGGGATATAAACCTTACAGACTGACAACATGTGATCTTCCTGCTTCCCAGAGTGCTGGGATTACTGGGGTGCACCATGGTACCCAGTTGGACATCAAAAACAAAGAGAAGGAGATCAAGAGGTGGATGGAGGGGTAAGGCAGGAGGAGAAAGTGGATGGAAAAAGGAAAATGTACTAATAAAAATCAAAAATAATCTTTCATATTTAGGACTTCATAATGTTGGGTCTTGGCCTGGGCCTTGTCTGTTACTGTGGTACCAGGCATCAGTTTGTAAACTCAGGTTCTTCAATTCTTTTTTTTTTTTTTTTTGGTGGAACCGGGGATTGAATTCAGGCCCTTGTGCTTATCAGAGAAGCGCTTATTCCACTGAACCATCTCCCTGGCTCCAGGTTCTTCAATTGTAAGAAATTTTTTTGAATTATTTATATGATAATTTTCTACTTTATTTTATTCAATGTTAAATATCTTTGTTATGTTTATGCATTCTTTCAGGTTCTGGATATGTAGCAGTGAGCAAAAATACAAAACAATACTGCTGTCATGGAATGTGTACACCCTAGTGGTAGAAATAGATGAGCTAAATAGGTTAAAGAAGGTACATTAGGTGCTGAAAGCACTAAATAAATCAAGAAAGGGTTACAGTGTGGTGGGTAGATGTGGTGTTGCCACCATAGCTCTGGTTGGCAATGAGAGGTTCCCTGAAAAGGCAAGGCTTCAGAAAGGACGGCAGGAAGTGAAGATTTCCAGGCAGAAGAAATAATCAAGTTCAAAACGCAGATGCACTGGGAGAACAGTGAAGAAGCCATTGTGGTTAGGGTAGCAATGAAATGGCTGAGGGCCTGAGGTCAAATGGAACTGGGACTTGGATCATGGTGAGGTTTACAAGGAGCAAGGGCACTGCAGGGTTCTGAGCAGAGAATGTGATCTGGCTTTTGGCTTACTGGGGTCACTTTTGCTGGTGTGTCGGAAATAGCCTTCTAAAGAAGGCTAAAAGCTGAAGTAAGGGCACTCTTCAAGAGGCTGCTAACATAAGGGTAGGAACAGTTTGTGTCATGTGGAGGCAGCAAGGATTGAGGAGTAGAGATGCATTCTTCACATGTTTTGAGGACAGATTAACACATAAAATCCGGGTCTAAAATAAAAAGGACGACAAGGGTGGCATCAAGGTTTTGCCTCAATTCTAAAAAATGATGATGCCAAACTGGGTGCTGTGGTGAACACCAGTAATCCCAGAACTCTGGGAGGCAGGAAGATCAAAGTTTGTGCCCAAGTGGGCAATTTAGCAACTAAGTGAAATATATTTTAAAACAAAAGTAAAATCACAGGTAAGATAGCTCAGTGGACAAAGCTCCTGTTTAGGCAAGCTCAGGGACTAAGGTTCAATCCCTGGTACTGCATGCTATGCTGGCCCCTGCCCTGGGGCATGCTGAGTCAGGGTGTGGTGGTGGTACACACCTATAGTCCTGGTGCTGAGGATACTGAAAACAGGAGGATCACTACCAGTCCAAGCTGCATAGTGAGACCTTGTATCAAATATATAAACTTAAAAACAAAAACAAACTAAAAGTAAAGAAGGTCAGTGTGAACCTCCTGAGCTCAATTTCCACCACCACCACCAAGAAGGAAAAACTGAAAAAAACACCAGAAAAGCACATGTTTACTTGGGAGGGTGAAGGAGAAGAGTGAGAAGGGGAAGTTTTCAGTTAGAATAGGTCACTGAAAAGCTGAGATGTTCATAAAATATCCCAATCAAGAGGTAAATTGGCAGCTTGACACAGACTCTACTTATGCAAGGAAAGCATGTGCCACTGTATGTGGAAGTCAACCACAAGAGTGATCGGTGAATCTAGAGGAGGTGGCCTAGACAATAGTGCAGACTACAAAGAAAAGAAATTCAAGGCTGTACCTGGAGGCACTGCCAGTGAGTAGGGATCAGGGAGATGAGTGTGGAACAGTAGAAGGCACTGAGGGGAAGGGGCCACAGCTGTGGGAGGAGGAAAGAGCCCAGGTCTCCATGCATGAGTCAAGCGAAGGAAGGCTGAATTTTGAAATTGACTATTCATTTTGTTGATTATTGGGGGACTGCACAATGATAAATAAAAACACCTGATTCCTGCTATCTTGGGTTCTATGTAATTGTAACATACACATTGGCAGGGAAAGATTGGTAATTTAGATTGGAGTACGAGAAGACTTTTTACATTAGAGGATATTTAAGCTATAATAGTAAGATATAGTAGTCAAAAGAGTCATCAAAGTGAACACAGAAGGGGAGAATGCTCCAGAATATTTTAGGTGAGGAATAGTTGGTTAGTTATACAGCTGTAGATCTAGAAAGGCTGGCTTCTTTTCAGGAGGGAATGGTTAAATATGTAGCAAGACCAATAACCAGAAACATACACACATGCTAAAAGCAGTTGATGTTATTGTTAGTGCTGTGAAGTGTCTCCGAATGAGACTGCTGGCTGTGGGAGAGCTTCAGGACTCACAGGAGTGCAACAACAGGCAGAAGACGATGGCAGTGGTCTTGAGTTAGCAGGAGAGCCTGAAAAAGTGGTTGTTCACTGGTGAGGAAAACCAGGACTTGTTAATTTGTTAGCTGTACAAAAGTGAGGGAGAGAGAGGTGTTGTAGGTATGTTATGATTTTCAGGAGCCAACTGAAGGGAAGAAAGTGATTTAAGGAGAATATCAATTGCAGAGAAAAAAGCTAGCATAGTGTAATTATTAAGAGGAGTTAATAAGTAATTATTTTGTTAACCTGTCCTGCTAACTCAGGTCTCTTCTTCCTGAAAACTGTTCCATTGATCTGAGGCAAAGGTCTACTGGCTCCTCTCCTCCCCTCCCCTCCCTTCCCCTCCTCCTTCTTCTCTGTAGTCCTGGTTACTCACCGGAAGTTTGTGCATGCTCTTCTTATCCTGCTTATCTTGACGTGGAATGTGTTTTCTCACTTTACCTATATTTCAAACACAATGACAGAGGTTTTTTCTTATATTACTTAGAATTCTCAGGATCATTTAGCAAAGCTTGGTATACAGAATTTTTTTGGTAGCCAGAAAATAGTAATAGGATTTGGTGAATGACAAATACGTTTTGACAGCTTAGTAACAGGGAGAGAAAGTTCAAGAAGATGTGCTGTTGGCAGTCTTCTCTGTATTCTTTTCATAGAAAATAAAGTACAGCAGATGATGTACATAACCTAATTTCTGAAACATCTGGGAGGAAAGCTTATAAAGAACTCATTTATGGTAGAAATAACTTATTTCAATATATAAATTTAATAAAAGTAGATCAAAGAAATTTAACATTTTTTTAAAGTTTAATTCAAATGATTCCTATTAATTCAAATGGTTCCTATCATGAATGGGATATAATTGGAAGAACACAGTGATAGTGGGAAAGGGAGATGGGTGGACATATATGCACTGTTGTTTGATGCCAATAATGGGACAAGTTACACTGATTATCTTCTGTTACAGCTTGAATCTGGAATGCTTCTCAAATGCATTGCTAGGTCAGTGTGGGGCCGGCACAATATGTACCAGGAATTGAACCTGAGTCTTTGCACTTGCCAGGCAGGCACTTAGACCACTGAGCTATCTCGCTGGCCCCATTATTATTAATCTTAACTGGTCCCTGCTAACGTGAGCATTTATAAATATATAATATGCATATTTATTGGCTATACATGCCAGAATTTTCTATGCTTTGTAGACACATTTATGAAAGCGAATAACAACAACAAATTCTGTGCTCTCAAAGAGAAAGCAGTGATAAAAGAGAGGTATACAATTTTTTATTCATGGAAATAAACTTTTATTTCCTTTGGGAAGGTTAGCCCTCTGTACTTTAGAATCAGTAGTACCTCATTTGACAGCTCGATTGCTTCGAGCAATAATACGTGATCTTGAACAAGTTAATTTTTTGAGCCTTTTGATCTATCCTAAAATGAATACAGTGATGTTTTTACTCTAGGATTGTTAAAGAATTAAGTGGAAAAATGTATGGATAACTCCGAGGAGAGGGTGTTTTATGGTGAATGTTGAATAAACTTTCTGTTCATTGCGTACTCATTGACGGCCCAAACTTTTCCTTTGCACAGACAAAGCTGATGATGTTGATCTGCTTCCTGGTTTGAGTCAGACCTGTTGGCAGAGGACCCACTGCTGCTCCACAGCTGTTGCAGCAACCTGCCCTGGTTAGCGCTCCATGCACCCCACCCATCCCTCTCCCCCTCGGAGGCTTCCCACCCACCCTCACAGGACATAACTTTTCCTTTCTTCCATTCCAAATGGTTATGCAAGACTCAGGCTTCTCTTTATCCTAAGAACCCTTATAAGAGCAAACTTGAGAGCTAATAGCTATTTCAAATGTGTAATGAAGCAATTTGTTTCTCATTTCATCTGTTAGTCAAAAAATTTATTGGTCTTAAGTTTTGATTTGGAATAAACCTGATAAGTTGTTCCTTCTTTCTTGGCTTAAAATTTCTTGCTTGTAAAATGATTGTGAAATAAGAAAGTTGGTTTGCCCATAGTGCATGGCACTGTAATGGTGAGAATTACTTGTGAAGTACCCAGTGAAGAGATTGCTGTCAGAGAAATTTAGGGATTTGGAGTCGGACCATGTTTAATGGGGTAATTTTAGATAGAAAAATAAAAGTCAGAAGAAGAGGCAAGAACTGATTGTTGCAAAATACTTTGATTCATATCCACAATTACACTGACGGTGTTTCCTCTTTTCATTTGATCTCAAAACAGAGAGGGGCAAAGAAATAAACTGATAAAGGGACAGGAAGAAGGAAGGGACAGGAGTGTCAGGATGTGGATGTTGGGGGGAGGAATAGTCAAAGCAACCATCAGTTCTGCACCAGGGCTTTTCTTACATGGACACTGAGGGCTCTGGCCTTCCAGATTTTTGTCTCTAAGAAGGAAAAATTTTAAAAACCAGGAGCTAAATGCTATCTTGAATCATTCACTACTTGTATTGTACAAGAGATTTTCTAAAATTTCTGGAATGTATTTATGTTTTCGGCCAATGTATTTTTGGCCAGTGACTTTTATAAAGTAAAAATTTCATAATTTTCTAGGAGGGATAAAGAGTTATAGTCTCTAAGGAGGTTAGAGTATTATTCTAAAGACTTCTTTCCTTTTAGGCCTTTTTCCTCACTAATTTAATGTAAGTTACTCAATGAAATTGCTTTAGGTCTGAAAGTATGGAAAACCTTCTCTATGTTCAAGTTGCTGTCTCTAGGACATATTACTGCATGACTTGCTCAGAGAAAGGCATCATATTATATTAAATCATCTATCTCCTTACTCTGGTCCCTCTTCCTATAAAGAATAAAACATGGTTCTCTCCTTCCATATATGCTGTCATTCTACTCATTTAAAAATAAGTACAGACTTTTGTCGCTGTCACCATCACCATTTAATGTATGTTTTTTAACTTGTGGAAGCTGGAGAAAGCCTTTCTGCCTATTGAAAATAAAATGTGTCCTTCTACAATTTAGCTTTCCTACAAAATGCACCTTCATCTTTAGAGAGGAAACTCATTGGACAAATTGAGAGTGAAAAATTTGGAGAGGGAAAAGTGGCAGGAGAAATGCTCCATTCAACTGGAGGTCATATCTCTGCTGGGAACAGAAGACCAACAAGGTCAACCATAACAATCATAATCTATAATAATTGAACACTTAATGACATTCTACTCACATTTCTGCATTATTTCACTGTCTTGGAATTTAAGCTCATGAGCCTCTGCTTTTACAAGTCCCTACTCCTATGTCATACTTATTATGTGAAATCAAGAGAATTCATTTCAAAGAAGGCGAGAGTGCAACGGTGGCTGGCGAGTATGGTGGGGACAGAAGGATGGGGAAAAATTGAGCTGTGGGTGTCAGTTACAGCCAGACAGCAGTGGCTATAACAGGAAGTGGCCCTGGTGCACCCTTGCACAGGGGGTGACCATAGAAAACAATTACGTACTGTGTATTTCACAGGCTAGAAGAAAAGGCTTTGTATGTTTTCACCATAAAGGCATGGTAACTGTTTAACATAAGAGAGATATGTTCCTTGACTTAAGCATTGTGGGATGCGTGCAGGTATTGAAAGATCACAGGGGATCTCAGAGATATTTATGACCTATGCTGTTAGGTATCAGTTAAAAGTGGACTTAAATTTAAAACATTCCCTGCTGCATGGTTAAGTCCTGTGAAGAATCAAGAGGAAATTCCAAAAAAAGGAATGGCAGATAGGAAATCAGAAGCCAGTAGGAATCCAACTTCCTTGAGAAACTGAGGTATGAACTGAAAGCTAGGGAGGAACTGTTGTGAACATGGAAGACTTTCACTGCATTCTTTCATTTTATGACTTGCTCATCTTATTCATTATGATGTTCCAGATATTTAAAGATGCACATGGTTTTCATGCATGTCCTGTCTTTGCAGAGAACTTGCATATAGCAGAACAGAGTTGGGATAATTGTTTTCTGCTTTTTTAATTCATACCATCTTATCCTCAGTAGTAAATGAATATGGCAGGATTTGACTATTTACTATTTCTGCTCCCTCATATTTCCAAGAGTAAATAATTCACCAGATCAAATAACATCATCAACCACAGTGTCACCCAGAGTCTGCTGGTCATTCCAGCAGACTGCTTCTAGGATATGCAGTTTCTCTCTCTCTCTCTTTCTCTTTATTTTTCCAGGTTTCTTTTGATCTTAAGACTTTCACAAAAGTATAAATATTTAACTCTTTTGAGCAATCAAAGCAATCATAAATTTTCCCTGGCAGTAAAAATGTAATGATGGAGAAAAAAAATCTTTCTAACAGAATTCAGGCCGAGGTGTGGCTGAGTCTAGCTTCTTTTCCCTAGACCTCTTTCTTAGGAGACTGGCACAACTGGAACATAGCTGGGCCTTTAGATTTGTGCTCTGAACATACTGAGCCATGGCCTGATGGTCAGAACTACTTCTCAGGCATTTTAGTTCAAAGGAAGTTGATTCCAAGGTTGGATCAAATCAGAGGCACCATGTGAAAGTCAAAGCTGTTCTTGGAATGTACTGAGGAAAGCAGCAGTCCTTAAAGGTTTCTTTTAGATTTTTTAGGGAAGGGTCTACAGCATGCTCAGGGTCTCACTACTAGATTGGGCTCCTATCATCCACCTGTTTACAGCCTCCCCAAGAGCTGGGATTACAGCTGTGTGCGCCACCACGCCCAGTCTCAAGATGTCTCGGCATGCCCTGGGGACTGGGCCGGCATGGCAGGCCTGGGATCGAGCTCCCACCCCTGAGCCTGCTTGCAGATGCTTTAATGTGCTGAGCGATTTGGGCTGCCCTTAGTTAAAATTTTATAAAGAGTTCTTAGAGCAGTGTTATGTTCACAGCAAAATGGAGAGGAAGGTGTGGAGATTTCCATATAGTGCCCTTTTTTTCCTCCACAAGTGCAAATTCTCCCAGTGTCTGTGACTGCTGCTGAATGGCACATGTGTGACGAAGATGAGCCCATGCTGATGTGACAGAACAGCAGAGTCTTTAGTGGACATCAGGTTTAATTTGTTGTCATATATGTGTTTGGCAAAGTGTGTAAGGAAGGGACTGCATCGTGATAGTGCTACACAGAATGTTTTCATTGCTATACAATATTGTGTGCTCTCTGTATTCCTCCCTTCCTCCTCCTTAGCCTCTGGCATATGTATTTGTTTATTTACTTACTCACTTTCTCTTACACACTTTGCCTTTTCCAGAATGTCAGCAGGTTGGAAATTATAGACTGTATAAGTATAGACTGTATAGAAGTAGTAGCTTCTTCCACTTGGTAATATACATGAAAGTTTCCTCCATTATTTTCATCCCTTGCATGTACAAGGTCCTGAGTTTGATTCTCAGTACTGCAAAAAAAAAAAAAAAAAAAAAAAAGAATATTTGGTTTTGTATTTTCGTTTTTGTTTCAATGAGAAAAAGAGATAAAGTAGCAATGAAACAGTTTCAAAATAGTATGATACAATAATTACTACATTGCATATTGTTGTCTTTCTAGTAGTTATTCAGAGAACAAGATGCAGACATGATATCATGTGTAAACAATATTAGTACAAACCTTTTCAGTGAACTAAGAGAAAGTACCTGCATGTCTATCGTAACCATCTTGAATGTACACGTCTTTTTTCACACACACACATGCAATTTTTTTTATTTTTTAAAGAGAGTAAAAAATACACAAACAATACAAAATTTCTCCAAGCAAAACCATAGGAATTCAAAAATAGCTGTTATACTGCATATTGTTTTTCTCAAATTAGTTGTTCAGATTACCAGATATAAGCATGCAAAACTGGTCAAATATTATAAAAAATTGAAGAGGAGAGGAAAAAAATCCCTAAGCATTAACTATTCCTTTCAATAGCCCAGAAAAAGTCCGCACTAACATTATCCAAGTCATGCTGCATATATATATATAGATTTCTTTTTCTCTTTCTTCTTTCTTTTAGGGGGGGAAAACAGTTCAAAGGGAAAGAACAACTGGGATGAGGGAAAGGAGCTGATTTCTTAGCACTGAATAGAATTCCAAAGTCTGGACATGGGAATTTATCCAGGGATCTGTGGCAGGCTGTCGCGCGCAACCTCGCCAGCAAGGAAGACGCAACCACCAGTTCTTCTCCAAGCAGTTTATTCAGCCTTTTGCAATCTTCTTCTCTCCTCGGGGGAAACCCGCTCTTAGCTAAATACCTTCCGGGCGTCCAATCCCGGAAGGCCACGTGGGCATCACCAATAGGTCCAGGTACGTGGAAGGGAGCCACAGTATTTGCCTTAGCCATATAAGGAGTTGTTTGCTACAGAGAGCACTCACCCAGCGGGGGGTGGAAGGCGGAAGCCAGCGCCATCTTTTAAGGCGCGTGCAAATGCATAGCTCTCTACAGCAGGCCACTGTGACTGCACCGCCATTTTGGCTGTTCTGACTGGAAGCCAAATGCCCGCATGCAGGATGCTGTGTGGACAGATTATGATTGCTGGAGCACATGACAAGAAGTTTGGTAAGGCCTAGCCAAGAGGTCTTCTGCTGAGCTGTACCATGTTGCATTCCCAGCAGAGACTGCTGGGCCCCGGGGGCACCATGCTCACTGCCATTTGGTAGTCAGTGATTTGGCTTTTGGTCACTGGACAAGTAGATAATGGTGTGGTGTCTCATGGTTATTTCAACTTGCATTTCCTTGATGACACACAGAATGGGCCATCTATTGAAGTTAACAGTTAAAAATACCACAGTGGGTAGCAGTAAAAATGGCTTTCTTATTTCTGTGCAGAATTAGGTTAGGAAGCTCTTAAGAAAATGGATGCTTTGGCAGTCCTAAATCGTATGAAGTTGTGTTTGACACGATCAACAACAAAAGCAGAAAGAAAAATACAGAGAGCAGCTCAGTACTCAGGATGTTAAAAACAGTTTATAAAAGGGACCCACCAGGTTAGTGAAGATTGTTTTAGGTAGATTATGAATATGAAAGGGAAAGAATGCTGGATTTAGTTGTAGAACTAAGTGCTGATTCTTTGAGGCATGGAATGGTTGGGAGTGAGTTAAAGGACATGATCCGGCTGTAGCTTGACTTTTTTGGCAGCAGTACAGCCGGTGTCGCAAGAAGGGAAACGGTCTCGAGATGAGACGCTCTCACAGGTTGGCATTTTCCCAGAACTGAAATGTGGACGGGGAAGTTCAGACCCACCCTAAACATCCTGACTGAGTTGCAGGTGTTGTGCAAGCCCAGTGGGGGGAGAAATATTTTTAACTACGAAGCACAGTCAGAGAGTTGCTTCATATATGGTGTGCACAATATGGGCTTGTGATACTGTAAAATACCAGCACACACACAATTTTGTGTTTTTGTTGTAAAGCAGAGCTGTCATCAGAGGAACGTACACTATTTGATTTGTAAATGCTTTCAGATCATATTTTCTAGTGGATTTAAAAATATTTTTAGCAGAAATAAATTCTTTCAATAAAATCTTAAATGGTGCTCTACTATATAAAAGCAGAGGGTACTTTATTAGTAAAAATAATTTTATGAATTCAAATAAAGTATATTTATTCATTATATAGCCAATAAATGAAACCAATGGTGTGTTTTGATTAATACAAAAATTGAAGCAGGGAAAGCACATGCCCCTAACCCCAGAACAAATCCTGGGAGGCTGAGGCAGGAAGACTGAAAATTTGAGTACAGCCTGGGAAATACAGAGGATCTTTCTCTCAAGGTGAAAGAGAACAGAATGTAGAAGGGTTGGAGCTAAGGATGTGGCTGAGCAGAGGGCCCTGGTTTCACTCCCCAGGAAAAAAACAAGCCAAAAACCACCCTTGGAATCAGAGCTACTCTGACACTGCGATTTCACCCAGTTCTGAGCATCTTAGTATTTTTATGCTTTTTACATAGTATTAAAAAATCCTCCTCAATTAGCCCAGCAAACTAAGTGCACCTGAGAAGTTTTTCGCCAGTTGCTTTAGAATCTTAGGGTACCCTAACTGGAGAATTCTTTATTCTGAGACTCATTTAGAAAATGAGTCAACCTGGAAACACGAGTTAAAGCACTGGTGGCTTCCAGTGTGTTAATACCTCTTACAGATCTCTTTGGAGAGTTTTTAAGTACCAAGATATTTAAAATTTTTTTTTTTTTAAATAGAAAATGCAGACAGAGGCCAAAGCAGTTGAAACAGTGCTGCAAAGGCTCTTTTACTGAACCCAGTGTTCAGAAGAGTGCTGGCTATTGGTGGTGGTGTGGTCCTCACTTCAGGCTTCTCATGAGCTGGAGAGCGCATAATTCAGAAAAATAAACAAGCTTCACATCACAAAATGAAATAATTGACATTCTTGCTAGAAAATGACACCAGGCCTGGAATCTGGGATTGACCTTTTTTTCCTGTTTGAATTTCATGGGGAGTGAATTCCACACAATATGGAAAGTTTAAATAATTAAAAAAATTATTTATTTAGCATGTTATTAGGACATGCTTTGGGAGCTTTTTAATATCTGTCCCCAGCTTGGTTGTATATCTCTCACCATCTAGGTTTAAAGTTATTTGCATAAAGGAACTGAACCATATATATATATTTATAACTCCTAGCACCTAATAAGCAATTAATAACATCTATTGATTGCATATTGAAGAAGATATACAGCTATACTGAAGTAAACATGTATTATTGACAATTTAATCAGTGTGAGGCATCTTCTGGTGTTTCCACCTGCCCCATGATCAGTATGTAGGCTGACTTTTAAAATCAATATCTTATGAACAATGTTATGTATGGTTGATTAATGATAGAAAGATACAATGAAGGCCCATAATATGTCCAGGACAGGGCTCATTCTATGATTCTATGGGATCATGACAGATTCTTTTGTGCAGCTTTATTATATATTATATGGACACATAAGAACATAAGGAACCATCATGTTAGTGGATAGTCTGTCATTAAATTGGGGTGTTATGAGGATTGCTGGTGTTTTTTTCTTCTGTTATGTGTAATATTAGAAAAGGGTGGCATTTAGATCTGGTTTTATGCTGGAGGGAAATTAAAATTTCTTCCTCAGAAATATGGTTTCTCTTAACATAAGAAATAGAATGAACTACAGGAAATTGAACTCTTACAGATCACAACATTTCAGAAGTAGACAATTACATCTGATTTTGCTTAATTTATGAATCCTACTCAAATCAGTAAACTGTTGGCCACATAACTTTATTTTGGTACATAGTGATAAGCATAGGTCTAGTTTTAATCTTAAGCACATGGAGAGCCAGTTTTTTTTTAGAGAGACTATCTTTATTAAAAGAGGCTATCTTTCTTCCAGTGAACATGTTTGACCCCTTTATTAAAGATAAGATGGCTGAGTGTGTTTGGGGTTGTGTCTCCCTCTTCTATTCTGTTCCATTGATCTTCAGGCCATGGTTTATTGACAATACCATGCTGATTTTATGACAGCAGCTTTGTAATATAATTTCAGGTCTGGGATTGTGATGCTTCCTGATTTGTCTTTGTTGCCCAGAATTGATTTTGCTATTTTAGGTCTCTTCTGGTTTCAAATGCATTTTAGGAATGTTTTCTCTAGATTGGTGAGGTATGTTAGCAGCATTTAGACTGAGATCATGTTATATCTGTTTAGCAGTTCTGGGAATAATGGCCATCTTCACTATGTTGTTTCTTCCTATCAAAGAACAAGGATATCTTTCCATTTTCTGAAATTCTCTTTAATGTGTTTTTTTAGAGTACTGTAATTTTTACTGTATAAGTCTTTTACATCCTTTGTTAGACTGATTCCTTTTTTTTAAAGACTGATTCCTAAGTATTTCATCATTTAAGATACTATTGTAAAGGCTGTGCATTCCCTAATTTCTTTGAGAGTTTGTTGCTTGTGTACAGGAATACTATTCTTTCTGAGTGTTACTTAGTATCTCATTACACTACTAAATTTGGATATTAAATCTACAAGTCCTTTGGTGGAGATTTTGGGATCTTATATGTAGAGTATTATGTTGTCTACTAACATGAAATTCTTTGGCTTTAACAATTTTGACTATAACTCTCCTCCCTTTTGCATTTCTTTGTGGTGTGAGCCACATCAAATGTTGTGTTCTTATTTGACAGTACCATGCAATGTAAATGAATGTTATATTTTTTAATAGTCAAAAGCCTATTTTTTACAAAATTTTAGCATCTAAAGTTTTAATCTCAAGCATACATTATAAAATATATTAATAAATTTATGAATATCTATTTTCCTGTCTGCATGGAGTATATATAAAGTTCCATAGGAGGGCAGTAGGGAGATAGCTCAATGGTCTAAGTGACTGCCTGGCAAGCATACAGACCTGGGTTCAATCCACCATACTGCATATCATGCTCACTCCGAATCCCAGATGTGCTGTTCTAGCCACTGAAACCAGGAGTGGTGGTGTCTGTAATCCCAGTGCTATGGAGGCTGAAACAGGATGATCACTACGAGTCTGAGCTGTGTAGTGAGACCCTGTACCAAATACATAAATAAAAGATTTAAAAAATTTTAAAATTCCATAGGGAAGACAGACATGCAAAGAAGTAATGACAAAGCAATGAGATGATTTTCATAGTGGAGGCAGCCTGGAACTGAATGTTGTAAAGAATGATGCAGTTATAACTTTCTCATTCACATGATGAGATAAGTGGAGGAGAAACTTTTGCAGCTAGTTATTGCATGCTATGGAAAACCTTGAAGGTTCTTAAGTAAGATGATGTTGATTGTTTTTTTCTTTACGAGCTCTCTCTTCTATAATTAATTCAAGTTTTAAGATCTACTTTTAAGAAAAACGTCAATTTTCATTGGTCTCTTATGCATTTATTAAGACCATAAATTTCTAATTTAGTCTGTGAGCTTTTCAAAGCTTTAAATTTATAACATTGTCTACTAGTTCCTTTTTTAAAGACCAACAAGTGAGATGTCCTTTCATTTTATTTAATACATACAAACAAGATTAGAATAAATATTAAAAGTTCATCAACAATATTTATATGGCATTAAAGTAATTCAAAATTAAGAAAAATGTTATTTTTATTTTATTTTTTAAAGATAATTTTATTGAGAGACAAATAGCAATGAGACAGTTTCAAAACAAATTAGTAGGACAATTTCAATAATTAATACATTGCATATTGTTGTCTTCTTAGTGGTTATTCATAGTGCAAGATGAAGACATGATCTTCTGTCCATAAGTACTATTAGAACAAATGGAAAAAATATTATTCATAATTATTCTGCCTCAGTAAATTAAGTTAAATTTTGCCCTTGCTTCATGTATAGAATGGTTTAACACTATTATATTTGTGCTGTTCTAGTTAAGTAACTATAACAGATTCTTCTAGAAAACTATATATTTTTATAAGTTTAATAATATTCACCAGTTTCTTAGCAAATATTTTTCAAATACTTCTTTGCCAGGTTATGCTCCAAATATAGTATATAATGTCATAAGAAAGAGAGAAATGTTTGACCTTGTGGAGGGTACCTTCTAATGGAAGAAGACAGTGATAGAGATAAATTCTTAAAATATATATTAAAAGGGTAATGAGAACTATGATAAAATAAAGTGTAGAAGTAGGATAGTGATAAACCTTTGGGAGGTGGCTGTGAGTGAGGGATTTCTGAAGATTTTGCTAAAGAAGCTAGCTGTGTGAAATCCTGGTAGGGAAAAGAATTACTTAGAATGAATTTAAAATTCTCCTATGGGAATGAGATTTTCAGCAATTTTTGCCATGGAAAATATTGCTAAAACCCAATTATATGTTTCCTATCACTTTGCTCTTACCTGCAATGGAAAAGAGATATTTCCCTAATTATGTTCTTGAATTTTTTGGTGACTCAGAAGTCCTTAGTTTGTTTCTGTAGGGAACCAGTGCAAAATTCTATTGCTTTTCTTTAAGGGTGGAGGTTGAAGTAAGGGCCCTCATGGGCCTGGCATCGTAGAAGGCCACCAAAATAGAGTTAGAGTTGCAGAATATATGGTCTGAAGAGTGGTTTAAGGAGAAAGTAAGAAACTAGGAGGCTGGTCAAGGGAAATTGGATGCACTCTCACTCATTGGTTGTGGACCAGTCACTAAGAGATGACACAGTATTAAACAACGTTAATGTGCATTATTAATATGCATTAACTTGTTCTTGTTTCATGTATAGAATGGTTTAACACTGCTGAAATTGGAAGATTGAGAATGTTCTTTGTCTGGCAATTGCATGTTTTTGCATGGTTTTCTAGCTACAACAGTATGCACTTGAGAATTTGACATTCATATGATTTAAAAAATATTAGGGCTGGGGATGTGGCTCAGCGGTAGAGTATCTGTCTAGCATGTATAAAGGCCTGGGTTCAATCCTCAGCACCACCAAAAAAATTTTTTTTTTTTGTATAGGCATTGGACTAGGGTCCAATTATTTAACTGACCTGCTAAGCCACAATACACACAGATATGAATCACTCAGTTTCCGTCTATGTTCTAAAAGCTATGACAGAGTACACTACTTCCTTCCTTGAAACAACTCTTTCTGTGCATTGGGTTTCTTGGAAACGGGGCAGATCCAGCACCTTCTATTTAGGTGGATCTTGGATTCCCAGGGCACCACCTGGGTTCACTTTCTGAACAACCTCTTTTTACCACTCATGGGCTGAGTTCTTGCTGATTTCCTTGGTGACTAAAGAAAAAACTTTGACTTAAGAGAACATCAATTATATATTTCTATGAACTAGGCAAAATCTAGGTAGTTTTAAACAATAAACAGTAATTGAAATAATGAGTCTATGTGTCATTTATTTAACTTGGATAATTTAATTTGTATAGTCTCTGTTGAACTTGCTTGTGCTTGACAATTGTTTGGGTTTTAGCTGGGTATGAGTTGATGGCTGGATCATTTTAATTATGTAAAATAGTGATGGAAAACCTTTAGGAGCTTTCAATGATACAAATGGTCTGCAGTGGCATGTGTGCTGTAGCTTCCCACCACTGTTCTAGAGGTTATTCTAGCTATGTTTCTGCTGTATGCAAAATATATATGAAGTAAACTGAATACATAAAAATCTTGGTGGCTGGGATAATTGTAACTTGACAGCGGAGCCTTTGTGTAGTTTACAGACACTTGTCTAGTTTTCATTGGAGTCCCTTAGAGCAGTAGCTCAAAGTTAAGACTTTGGCATCAGAGTCTTAATTTTAAATCATAGATGGACTAGAGCTATGTATCCTTGGAAACGTTACTTAGCCCTCTCTGCTTTGGGTTTATGATTTGTAATCTAGGAATTGTAACAGCCTCCATAGAGATAGGTTTTGGGGATACTTTATTTCTTTTGTCATGATCAAAGCCCTTTAACTGCCTGATTGCCCTTAGCACCTCAGTTATTTTTATTGTCAGCCTTGTTTACACCAAACAGGATTTTTTGCTGGCCACTCCGCTTGGTGGATGTCCCTGACGAATCTGTTTCAGGAGACTCACAGCCAAACCCTGAGCAAGGCCAGAGTGTCTGCGAATAGTATTCCGGGAAATTCATACTCTGGCCCTGGTATCAGTAAAAACAACAGCTCTTTCCTCTCATCCAATTGTCAAGCAGGCCATTTCCTTTGACTTCTCCAGGAAAGAATCTTTGCCACTTGTGATGAGGACCTTTGCGTATAAGTCCTGTACTAAGTCAGATGGTAAGGAACTGAGGGTAAAGTTGAGCGATGTATTAGACAGCTTTTAATTGCTGTGACAAAATGCCCAAGAAAAGTCAGCTTGAAGCACCAAAGGTTTATTTTGGGTCATGGTTTCAGAGGGTTCAGTCCATGGTCAGTCAGTTACATTGCAGGGAGTCTGACATGAGGTTGGACATCTGTGTTGTGGCAGAGGAAAGGTATTCCCCTTGTGGAAGTCAGAAAGTAGACAGCAATGAAGAGAGCCAGTGCCAAGACCTGACTTTACGAGGCAAGTGAATAGTGACCTGCTTCCTTCGACCAGGCCCCGTCTCCTAAGAGCCCGAGCAGTGACTGAGCTTGTTAGCAAATGAATCCACAGGCGATCAAAGTGCTCTCACAGTCCAGTACAACCAATGCTCTGGGGCCCTCTTCGTCCAGTCAAGCTAACAATCAAGATGAGCTGTCAGAATTGAGGAAGAAAATAAAATGACTAGGCTTCAAGTTTACTCCACAGGCTTCAAGCCTAAGTTAGGCCTTGGCTGGAAGAAGAAGATTTTATATTGAACAAAGTGTAAATGTTTAATATAGCATTGGACTGAACCTTAAAGATCTGTTTCAGGGCTGGCCAGATAGCTCAGTGGACTAAAGTACCTGCTTAGGCAGAGGACAGGGGCTGGGTTTAATTCCCTGTGTACCATGCTGTCCCTGTCCCTGGGGCTTGCTGAGATGGCAAGTGAGACTGGGCATGGTGGCACGCACCTGTAATCCCAGTGCTTGGGAGGCTGAGAACAGGAGGATCACTACAAGTGCGATCTGTGTAGTGAGACCTTGTAGACCTTGTGCTAAATATCTATCTAGTGTTAAATTCTCTCTCTCTCTCTCTCTCTCTCTCTCTCTCTCTCTCTCTCTCTCTGTCTCTCTCTCTATCATCATCATCATCATCATCATCATCATCATCATCATCATCATCTATCTGTCAACTATCATCTATCTATCTCTCTATATATAATGTTTCAGTTCCTACAAAGAAGTTTCATATACAGGAAGGTAATCATTCCTTAGTATTTCAGAGGGGTATTTTTTGTGAGTCCCCCCTAGAGGATCAAAACCTTCAGATGCTCAAGTTCTTTGTATAAAATTCCATCATACACCAAGACAGGATCTATAGAGTGAGGTCCAGGGTTACAGGATAAACCCTGAGGGCACTTGACTGACCTCATCAGATATAAAAGTTACATTTTTTGTTATATAGGTCTTGCTTTATCTTGGTCTTAACCATCCAGTAGAAAACTATAAAAACAAGGTATATAAAATAAGGCCATAATAATAAGCTGAGCTATAAATGGCTCTAGTCAACAACTTCTTCAGATAACCCACTATTATTGTGGACTGCTTGACTGTGTTGGATTATTTCACTGAATTCAAGCACTTATAATAATTGAATGACAATAGAATACCCATCTTTGACTGGACTAAACAAAAAAGGGGGGGATACAAAGGAAGAACCATTCTGTGTTTGTATAAAGAATATAGTTAGAATAAATGTGTAATACTTTGTGTAATTCTAAAGAAAGATTTTTCACTAATAGTGTTTGGACAGGATATCCTGTCTGCCCCTTGTACTATGGATAACCACTAGGAAGATAACAATATAAAAAGTATTAATTATTGAAACTGCTATAATTCAGCTTTGAAAAAAAAGATAGGCATACAGCTACATTCTCTTAATTAATTCAATAGAGGCACCTGCTCTAATAGTGTTTGTAGATAGAGTATCATGTATATATACACCTTCTACAACAAAAAGCCACTACAAAAACAATGCGCAATGTATTAATTATTGAATCTTTGCTACTAATCTTATTTGAAACTGTCTCATTGCTATTTGTTCTTCAATAAAATAAAATAAATGTAATAAACCCCGTCATATTAGCATATAACCTGTATGCATCCTTCTGTATACTTTAAAATCACCTCCAGATTACTATAGCAACCCATAGGATATAAACAAACAGTCATTGCAGTGTACTGTTTAGGAAACAATAACAAGGAAAATAAAGCTGCTGTGTGTATGAATATTTTTCTTTTCTTTTCTTTCTTTATTATTACTATTTTTTGTGGTACCGGGGATTGAACTCAGGACCCTGAACTTGCCAGGCAGGCACTTATTATACTGAGCTATCTCCCTGGCCCATGTGTGAATATTTTTGATCTGTGATTGGTTGAATCCCTGGGTATGGAACCCATAGAAATGGAGGGCTGACTGTTCTTATTTAACAAAATAAACATCCCAGTCTAATAGAGGGGAAAATAACACATACGTTGCACTCACGCTCATCTTCCAGTGCTGCAGCACACTATCCACTTTATCCCCCAAGAAATGTTCTCTCTCTAATGTCAGCTGTATCTTTTGTCATCCCTTAAGTAGAGGGAACTAGTTTAGGACTCCAACCTTTGAAAGTGTTTCAGCGCATGTAGTTGTGGTTGACGGAATTGTCCTGGTTTGGTTGAAAGAAGAATAATATGAAAAGTTGCACTTAAAAATTGTTTTATGTATGCTAGTGGTTTTTCTTGTGTTGATTTGCATTTTGATCCTTTTGTCATCTTGTCCAGTCACACTTGTTAATGGCCATAATCATATTTTCTTCTGGAATTTCTAACAGTTGCACTTATTTATTCAGTGTGTTTTAATCCATGTGTTTCAGAGTCCAGAGTGCTAACCATTACATTATGGAAATTCCATGTGTTTCAACCGTTATCAATGTTATTCAATGTAAAACTCAAATGCTTAAAAATCAAATAATTATCGTCATTCATTTGATTATCCAAAACCTATGACAGATTCATTTCTGACTCCAATTTTTTTTTTTTTTTTTTACTATCCACACAAGTGTTTATTTGTCATGAGAATCTAACTATTCCTTAGCCCACATATTCATGTTTCACAGTTCAGGAACACTGATCAGCAAACAATGTCTATGGAACTCAATCCAAAGAAACCTTTTATTCCTAATCACTTTGCACTCTGAAAGATACCAGCCTTCCTCATTTCTTCAAAATCTTTCATGGAATCATAATTTCTGTAGAAATCAGCATATGCCCTCTTTCTTGGTTCAGCCACACCAAACTTATAGAGAGCTGCAACCCCCAGGGAGACAATGAATGCTCCAACAATATGAATCCACAGGGGCCTAGCTAGAAGCCCCCGCATCTGGGGTTTTGCCAACGCACCGGAACTCATGGTCGTTACTGTCCTCCACACCAAGGTCCTTTCTGGCTGACGGAGAAAAAACTCTCTGACTCCAAATGTTTGATAAGAGAAAAGATAGCTTCCAAATAAAAGTGTCCAGCCTTCGCTCCATCTCACCACACACACAGTCTCATCCATACAGGAAATTGAAAACTCCTTACATTGTCCTATTTTAGATTATTTTAGGGGCAGTAGCATATAAGTGATGAAAATGTTCATCTCCCTAGTTTTTGGCTTTCCAATTTTATTAGGCATCTTTGGATAATCTACTTTGACTTATGAGGATTTAAAAAATGTTCCATTTCTCTATGCCACCCCAATAGAATTATACTATTATTTTAATTCCTCTGCTTATGACTTTTATAACTTTAGAGAATGTAACCTAGTACTTGTACCTTGTTCTGTATACTTCTGAAATGCCTATAAATTGAGAGACAGTTTAAAAATGTGGTATTTTTACACAATAGTGTATTACTCAGCTATAAAAAAATAAAGTTGAGTCTTTTATAAATAAATGGACTCAACTAGAGACTTTACTCATAAGGGAAATAAATCAGACCCACATGTGTAAACATTCTATTGTCGTGCTGGTATAAGAACTTGAAAGAATAAATAAAATCCGAAAGGAACAATAGATACTGTGAAAGGGAACGAATCTGTTCAAAGGGAAGGAAGAACTGGGATGAGGGAAAGGAGAAAAGAAGGGAAGGGAAAAGATATACTTATGTATATATACAGATAACTTGGACAATTGTATTACTAATTTCTACTTGTTTATTGAAAGGAACAGCTAATGTTTAAAGATTATTTATTTATTTATTTATTTTATTTTTAGGGAATTGTCTACAGGGTGTTCAGAGTCTCACTTCTAGATCGAACTCATAGTGATCCACCTGTTTACAGCCTCCCAAGAGCTGGGATTACAGGCATGCGCCACCACATTCAGTCTCAATTGCCGTCTCAGCGCACCTGAGGGGGGCCAAGTACAGCAGACCTGGGGTTTGAAACCCAGCTCCTGGGGACAAGGAGATGGCTCAGTGTAATAAGCCCTTGCTTGAAGCCCAGCTTCTGAGCCTGCTTGCAGGTGCTTTAATTTGTTGAGCTATTTGGCCATCCCTTTCTTTTAATTTTTTATAACTAATCTGAGCAACTAATTTGAAGACAATGATATGCAATGTAACAGCTCCTGTTGAATTTCTATTATTTTGTCCAGTGAAATTCAGTATCATTTCAAATGTTGTTTTGAAACTGTTCTTTATTCTTTTTAAACTTTTTTTTTGTATGTATACAGGGTCTACAGGGTCTCACTATGTAGATTGGATTTATCTCAAAAAATTAGTCTTAATCTCTTTTAAAAAATGAAAAATAAATGGGAAAGATAAAGGTGTTAGTACCTTACCCTTCAACTCCTACCTTCTATCAATGGCAATTTTTATATTATCAAGGTAATTAATGATACCATCAAGAAATATCGGTAATATTTCTTCGTTATTCATAATCATAATAAGGCTCTTTGTACTTCACACACGGAAGATGGTGAAACCTCAGATGCTACTGCAGTCAAACAGGCTTGAGTTCAACTGGCTAGTACATGTGGACTGTGGACTCTGTGATGTAGAGCTTCTTCAGAGAAGCCTGGTGCATTAGTTAGGGTTCTCTATGGCAACAGAATCCATGGAAAATATTGTGTATGTATAATTAATACATATTGTGTATGTATAATTAAGCAAGGAAGGATGATCTGGTAACTGCTCAGCCAAGAAGAAAAGCTCCAGAGTAAGTGGGTCTGGGATCCAGGGCTGGTCTGAGGTTGAAGGCCTGGAAGCTCACCGGAGAGCCAGCGTTGGGAGTCTGTGTAGGAAGCCTTATAAATAGAGACCGATGTCCATCGGCAACTGTGAAGGCAGGAGCACTTCAAAAATGCGAGCGCATCTTGTTTCTTTTTATATTCCTCTCAGGCTACAAGCCGGTTGGTTGGTGCTGTGCCTCTGGTTTGCCAGCCAACATGTCAGTCATCTGCAGACCCACCCAGAACTGTGCTTCAGTAATCTGCTAGGCTTTTGGTAATCCATTCGAGTGGACAGCACAATTAATGGTCACGTATGGTAATTCAGCATTTTGTATAAAATCTTCTGAGTTAAAAAATACTAAAAACTTATTCAATCAATAGAAATCACATGCACATATATATACAATAGGTGAAATAAAGTACATTTATTGGATGTAACCTACAGGACTACCAGTTTACAACTTTCAGGGCATAGGTTGTATCTAAAATTTGTAAATAAATAAATGATATTTGTATTTTTATAATATTAAAATAGTGCTCAGGGCATAGCAAATGCTATATTAATTTTATCCTTTTTAAAAAAACTATCTCTTGGAGTTTCTAATTCCTTTTCTTTGATTCACATTTACTCCCATTATTAAGGTTATAATTGTTCTCAACTTGAAAATTTCTTTTGTTGTTCTCCTGCCTTCTTTTCCTGAAAATTATCCTCAATTAAATTCCTAAGAGCATGCATGGGGTAAACATTTGCAATGTTTTTACATCTGAAATGGTTTTATTTTACTTTAGATTAACTTGTCTTGGTATAGGTATGAGTTTAAAATGCTTCCTTTTTAAACATTAAAGACTTTCTTTTCGTTTTGACTTTTGTTTTTGAAAGTAAGTCTCATTAACTATTTGCTTTTTAATCTGTATACATGTAGCTTTCCAATGTCTTCAATATATCAAAGAATGATTAAAAATGAGTTTTTCTCTCTGATTTGGGAACATTCAAAACCTTTGGACTCTCAGTAGTTTGAAAATTCATGATTTTGTGCCTTGATTTGGACGTTCTCTGTTGTATTTAGAAGTTGCCAGGATTTTGGAAGCTCAGGTCTTAGCTTTCTTAGATTTTTTTTTTCTTTGACAAAACCTTGCCTCATGTTTTCTGTGTTCTGCATCTCTCCAAGGAGTAGGGATTTTTCTTTTTTTTGTAGGGGAGCTACTGTGGCTGAGCAGGTGATGGTAGGCAGATCTGGCTGAAACAGCTCTTGCCTTCTGACTCAGAAGTCACTTTCAAATATGTATCTGTTTTAATTTAATTCTTACCTCCTCCTTCATGGGCAAGAGATGTCTTCCATTTTCTAACCAAGAAGCTTACTTCTTATCTCACTCTATGGCTGGGGTGTTTAACTCCCTTACTTTAGGTTTGTCATTTCCATTTTTGGCTTTATGGATTCTAAAAATATTATGCTGTCGTGCATTTTTCTAGTCCCATTTTCCTTGTAGATTTGTGTCTTTTTCACATCTCTAGTGTCATTTTAGTAGAGTGTGGGAAGGAAATGAAGATTAAAACATATGTTCCAGTTCCCATGTTTAACGGAAATCACTTTTATTTTTTATTCAACATTTATTTAATAAGATATTAAACCTTGGGAAGATTTAAATATAAATATTACATTATTTTAGTACTTATTGCAAATTATTTCAAATATTTACCAGTTTTTGTCATAGATTACCTTATAATACTCATATTTCCTTTGCAATTTAATATTTCATCATAAACATTTTATGGTTAAAGAATATTTGTAGTGCTAGCCTTACAATATGGTTTTTTTGTTGACATTACTTTCTTTAATTCATTTTATAACACTGGATTCTAGTTTCCTCTATTATTTCTAGTATCAAAATGAACATCTCTTTTTCTTTTGGCTATTTTGTTCCCTAAAAATACATTTCTCACAGTGCAATGACTGAATCCAAAAGGAAGAATATCTTTGAGTCCTGTTATACATTTCCATATTGATTTTCCAAAAATTGCACGCCAGATTTCAATACCACCAGCAGTGACTGAAGATATAATACTAATTCTACCAAGGCCATTTTTAACTGGCTCTTCTGAGAGATTCCCCAAATCATAGATTTGATGAATAGAAGTGTTTTGCTTAAACTATCTATGGTGTACACATGTGTCTGAGAATGATTAAGGCCATGGGCTTCCTTCCATTAAGCGATTTCTCTTCTGTGCACAGATGCTAAATTCAGAAGCCCACCACCTCTGGAGTGCCTCCTGTGCACTTTGGTATAAAGCCCCAGTGTTTGCAGAAAATACTTTCCCCAGTTGTGAGTGTGCAGATTCTTAACTCTTAGGACATGGAGACAGATGAGAATCCAGTTTTTTAATCTTTGCATAACATCTGCCCCTTAACTTTGCTTTGTTTTCCCTGACTTTATTATTTAGAAACATGAGCAGGATAGAGTTTGGGCACAAAAACTTGGAGTCAACAATGAGCGAAATAGGGAGTGTCAGTGGGGACTGGGTGTGAGAGACTAGGGGAAAACAACAGGCAGAAGAGCTCATGAAAGTAGGGAGGCCTTGCAACAGCACTGCACTCTCTTGCATGATAAAATGCACATTGAGGAACCGAAATTAGAACCTTGGGTAACCATGGGAACGGTGCTGTTATGGCTCAATTGTTAGAAAAACAGTCTTGGGATTTCTGTGAAATGGAAATGATTGTTTAGATAATGTTACATCTCGACTGTCAGGACTGATCATGAAATTCCTGTGTCATTGGAAGTAGGAGGCTAGAATGTAAAGAACTTTTTGAGCCCCTCCTTTTCAAGGTATTTCTTGGTGAAATATGTATTAAGCTTCATAAGAAATTCAATCATTCCAAATTTTATGTTTCTTTAAATTCTTATAACCAACAATATTCCTATACGTCCATAATTTTCAATTTCTCTCCTCTTTACATGTGCTATATTTAGCAGCTTTTCAGCAGCTTGCTCCTGGAAAAATGTCACATGATGTTTCTATTATTCTAGTCTCCAGATCCCCGAGTTAATTTTAGAAAGTGAATTTAGATGGTAGATGCAGAGTAATCCTAAAAGAGAAAATTTATCTACATATAAGGAAGTGCTTAGGTCTGTGGCATCCTTTGCCTTACAGAAACTTTATCTCACAATTTGAATATAACTTGCATATGCTATTGTTGAGCATATACTGTTAACATTGAATATAATTAACATTTATTTCAAGTGTAACATGTACCAGGATCTATGCTTCTTGCTTACAAATACAAAGCCCTACCAATTTGCTTTCATCACTTTCCATGTTTGCAGAAGATTAAACTGAGACTCTGGGAGGTTAAGTAATTCTGCTAAAGTCATAAAATCAATGAGTGACCACATGGTTATTTGACTTCCTCACCCCTTGGTCCCTGTTTTTTTTTTTTTTTTTTTTTTTTGTAATATCCAAGGCTTGTGTGGTTTTCGGCTCTGTGTGGTCTAAGATCCATATCTGTTTCAGATTGCTAAAGCTAGGAACACCTGCAAGCTGTTTATGATTGAACAATCAAGAATTCTTTCTGCAGGTCTTGGTGACTTTGGTAAATGCTTTTCCTAAAGCATTTCACTGACTCAAGTCTATAACTCAGTTCAAATGCTGTCTCTTTGCATGGAGCTGCTCTTCCTATGTCCAGTTGGACCATTTCTCCTTTGCTGCTGTTTCCATGACACTCAATCATATCTTCCTTGCATTTCTTCATTGCTTTGGCCTTTTATTGTGTCCATGTTTGGATAAGCCATGTGAGAATGTCGTATGTGCCACAAATGTCCACACAGGGTCTGTGCGTGGGTGGAGAGGTTTTGATTGTTCTGTTCTCTGCTTGTTTTTAAGTGACTGAAGGGACTGGAAGATGAAAATCTGGAGAACTGTGGTAATAATTTAAAAGTATATTTAATCTTTTCTCTCCTTTTGAGAAAGTATCTATTGGGTGGGTAATTTCTGTAGAGCCTTGATTGGAAATAATCCTTTAGAAGACTGCAAGAAGTGCCCCTCGGGTTCAAAAAGACTTTGGGCTTTTTCCTTCATGGAACCACATTAAGGTTAATATTTTCAAATAAACTCGTCTTGCTTTCATCATCTGTACAGCTTCAGACAAGCACAGATGTACCAAAATTTAGGTCATTAGTGATGCCTCTCTCCAATGTAAACTCCTAAAATTTAATTTTTCAAAGGAAGTTTTAGCCATGTTCACTGACAGGTGTGTTACTTTCCTCTTTATGTCTGGAATATAATTTGAGCACCTGGCCTACCTGTGACCCGTGATCACCACGGCATTTAAATATTTATTTGAGACAAGGCAGGCTGTACAGTATGGATGTGTTTTCATTGAATCTGTCATCAAATGACAGTTTATTGAATATCTTTTCTAACAGTTTTAGTAAAAAAGAGGTGGTTTTGATAACAATGATAATTTTCATATCACAGGTTCAATTTAGATAACAGCCTTCATCTGAAAATTACAAAAATATAAATAATCACCATCCAGAAGAAGCTACTGGGCTCCTGAGTCCCCATCTTCAGTTCGCCTACCTCCTCTTCAGCCTCCACCATGTCCATAAGGGTGACCTAGAAGTCCTACAAGGTGTCCACCTCCGGGCCCTGGGCCTTCAGCAGCCTCTGCTGTGCCAGCAGGCCTGCTTCTCACATCAGCTCCTCCAGCTTCTCCTGAACAGGCAGCAGCAGCAGCTTCCAAGTTGGCCTGGGGTTGGGTGGCAATGGCAGGGTTGGTGGTGTGGGAGCATCATAATCATCCAGGTGAACCAGAGCCTGCTGAACCCCTTGAGCCTGGAGGTGGACCCCAACATGCAGGCCATACATGTTTAGGAGAAGGAGCAGATGAAGAGCCTTAACAGTAAGTTGGCCTCCTTTATCAACAAGGTTTGGTTTCTGGAGCAGCAGAATAAGATGCTGGAGACCAAGTGGAGCCTCCTGCAGCAGCAGCAGATGTCCCAGAGTAACATGGACAATATGTTTGAAAGCTACATCAACAACCTCCAGCAGCAGCTGGACTCACTGGATCAGGGGAAAATGAAGCTAGAGGCAGAGCTTGGCAACATGCAGGGGCTGGTGGAGGACTTCAAGAATAAGTATGAAGATGAGGTCAACAAGCATACACAGATGGAGGATGAATTTGTCTTCATTAAGACGGATGTGGATGAAGCTTATATGAACAAGGTTGTGCTCAAGTCACGCCTGGAAGGGCTAACCAAAATCAACTTCCTCAGGCAGCTGCATGAAGAGGAGATATGTGAGACACAGTTTCAGATCTCAAACACATCCGTGGTGCTGTCCATGGACAACAGCTGCTCCCTGGACCTGGATGGCACCATCACCGAAGTCAAGGCCCAGTATGAGGAGATCGCCAATGGCAGCCGAGCTGAGGACGAGAGCATGTAAGAGATCAGTTATGAAGGGTTGCAGATACTGGCTGGGAAGCACACGGATGACCTTCCCCGCAGGAAATCAGGGATCTCTGAGATGAACTGCAGCATCAGCCACAAGCAGGATGAGACTGAGGCCCTCAAAAGCCAGAGAGTATCCCTACAGGCTGCCATCACTGATGCTGAGCAGCATGTGGAGATGGCCATTAAGGATGCCAATGCCAGGCTGGCCCAGCTCTAGGCTGCCCTGCAGAAGGTAAAGCAGGACATGGCCCAGCAGCTGTGCAAGTATCAGGAGCTCATGAACATCAAGCTGGCCCTGGACAATGAGATTTCCACCTACTGCAAGCTTCTGGAGGGTGAGGTGATCAGGCTGGAGGCTGGGATGCAGAACTTGAGCATCTACATGAAGACCACCAGTGGCAATGCAGGAACGGTGAGCTCACACTATAGGGACCTCACAAGCACTGGCTTTGGAAGCCTCACAAGGCCTGGGTTCACGCTCACCAAATTGGCGAGATCAAAACCCACGACGGGAAGCTGATGTCTGAGACCTCTGATGTCCTACCCAAGTGAATGGTCCACAGCCTCTCCCAGCCTACACTTCGCCCATGGCTGCCCTAGAGCATATGGGGAAACAGCTGTACAAAGGAACATTGGGAGCAAGAGACCCACCTGAGGTTCAGCTTAGCCCTCAGCCCACTCCTGCCTGGGGTACCCTTTCCTGCCTGTGCCCTCCACCAGAAACTAATTTAATTGTCTTTTCCAAAATAAAGCCTGCTTTTGCCATCTGAAAAACAAAAGCTAAAACAAAACTCCTCCCCAGCACAAGTGCTCCAGCAAAGCAATGAACACAAAATTCTCACCATTACATATATGTGAATGTTAATACCAATTGTGTTATTAGTTCACATACACTATAACTTAAAGCTTTTTTTTTGTTAATTGATGAGACTTTCAAGTACAACTTAATGCCTTTAAGCAACTAAGAATGCTTCCTAATTTAAAGATGAAACATATGAGTCAGATTTGAATAGAAGTAAACAAGTGACAGAGGAGGGTGTTTGTTTTGTTTTTACTTTGGTGCTGGAGATTGAATTCAGAGCCTGTTTTATATTTTTTATTTTGAGACAAGTTCTTATTATGTTGCCAATGGGTTACCCTGGATTTGAAATTCTAGTCCTGTCTTAAGCCTCCTAGATAGCTAGAACTAGGGGTATGTGCTACCATACCCAGCCTTCTGGAGTTGGAAGATGCTTTCGCTAAAGAGTCTTTTGATTCTGTTGTGAGTTTCATTTGGTTCAAACTCCTCTGGCTGGAATTTTGCATGGAAATGTGCTTTGCTGAGTTGTACATCCATGAAAGCTCTTGAATTTTTCTTCGGTGCTGTTGCCACATTAAACTGACACAGCCTGTGCATTTTAATTCAAGGTTAATTAGGTCAAAGGAATTAGCTACTCAGGTAAAACATGTTCTATACTTAGAAGGGTTATACACTGCAAAATGTACAGCATATAAATTATACTTAAATGTTGGTTATTATCATCATGGTTTCAAATTTGCTCAACTGAATTGAATTCACAAAGTGAATTAAAATACAACCACTTTACTTTTTATAGCTATGGTAGTAGCTACAGATATTCCTGTCCTCTTATTTTGGACCTGTGCATAGCTCTCAACCTATGTTCTATGTGGGCTCAGTCTAATCACACTGATCCTTAGAATTGGAGAGACTTGATGTTGGGTTAGAGAAAGATACAAGGCTGGAACATGATCAGATGTTGCACTGGCAGCTTCAGGATGAAAGGAGGCCATGGCAGCTACAAAAAAGTTCCAGAAAAGCAGCACTGAGTGTTTAGCACTGTGAGATCCATGCTGAATTTCTGACTTACTGAACTATAAGATAATGAATATGTGTTAGCTTAAGCCACTCTATTTGTAGTAATTTGTTTTGGGTATAGCAGGAAATTAAAACAATCCCTGCAATATACTTTCTCTTGAGCCTTTATCAGAGAAAACAAACCTATGGAGCATTAATATGTCAGTCTTTTCAGAGTTGGGTTGAGGACACTGAGTTACTTTTGGATAGACTATAGTTCTGCTAGATTTCTTCTCTCTTCCTCTGTTCACCCAAAGATAGCTCCCAGGAAAACAAGGTGGAGTGAGACTCATGTCTTCTGGGAATGTGGGAAAGTAGATTTATTCATGAGAAGCCACTGGTTCTGGACCTGTGTTTCTTTATCTTTGCTCTGTGGTCTCTGATAAATAGGTTAGTGTTGTACCTGATCCTGCCTGATTTTTGAGCATGCCATGTGAGAATGATGAATTGGGGAAGAGGAAAATAAAAAGTAGGTAAAATTCCTTCCAGGGAGGAAAAAAGAAACAAACATGAAGACTGTCTTTGCTTCTTCATCTAGACCTGGCCATCACCTGCAATCACGGAGGTGCACTTCTTAGTCAGTCTTGGGTTGTGCTGGAGTAATGATTACCCTAGCACTTCTACAAGCTCCGGAGTCCATGCAGAAGCTTTAGTATGTTCTGCATGAGGTGCTTCAACTGTGAGAGTCCCTAAAGCTTTATTCTGGCTCAGCTAACAAATATTTGCTCTCAGTTACTTGGCATTTTATCTGAAGGGTTTCTTGTACTAACGCCAGATGATGGAACCAGAGGTTCTAAAGTTCTTGGATTCTTGTCTTTACTTCCTATCATCTGTGTGTACAGTGTTCACCTAAGTTTATAGAACTAGGCTTCTCATTTGCCCTCTCTTTGTTCTCCCCCTAAATTATCTTTCTTTGTTTTTCAATTTTTATTTTAGGGAAGGGTCTACAGGGTGTTCAGAGTCTCTCTACCATATTGGACTCATAGCGATTCGCCTGTTCACAGCCTCCTAAGAAGCTGGGATTACAGGCATGTGCTACACCTAGTCTCAGTTGCCATCTCAGTGTGCCCTGGGGGAGGGGCTGGTATGGCAGGCCCGAGGATCAAACGCCTGGCCCTTGTGCCTGCTTATAGGCACTTAAATCTGCTGTGATATTTTGCTGGCCCTTTTCCTCCTAAATTATCTTGAATAAAAAGATAGTCTAGAATTTTGTCTCTTGTTCAACTTTTTTTTCTTCTTCTGTATTTAGGACAGGGTAAATAGGGTCTACAGTATCTCACTATGTAAATCAGACTTATAGTGATTCTCCTGTTTTCAGCCTCCTAAGAGCTAGGATTATAGGTGCGTGCCACCATGCCCAGTCTCAATCACTGTTTCAGCGCACCCGGGGATACAGCCAGTATGGCAAGCCTGGGATCAAACTTTGGCCACTGTGCTATGCTGAAGCAGGTGCTTTAGTCCACTGAGCCATTAGGCCAACCCTCTTGTTCAACTGTGGAAGAAACTTTTCTTCCATCTTACTTTTCTCAGGACAGCAACTGCACTTTTGAATGCTAATTAAAAATTAATAGTGATTAGGCATGATGGTGGGCATAATTCTAGCACTCTGAGAGGCAAGAGAATTGCATGTTTGAGGCTAGTCAGCAATTGGGCACATCGTGAGACCCTGTCTCAAAATAAAACATGAGCATATGGGCTATAGCTATGTGAGAGAGTCCTGAGTAATAGTGGAGGGGTTGGCCTCTGTGCACTGGAAAAGAAGCTCTATGATCTTAAGTGACTCTTGTTTTCCTCTTGGTAAGATAACTGTAGGACAGTAAAACATTCAAATATATTGGCTTTCAGAAAACCAATACTGCATCCTGAAAGCTGGCTGATGGTTCTCACAAGCTTTTAAAAACATAGCCATGTCCACTCATCTGTACAATGCCTCTGCTTGCTTTTAAACTATAAAGGCAGAAGAGAGCAGTAGGCACCATATGCCCTGAAGAATAAAAGAAATGTTTACTGTCTTGCCCTTTAAGGAAGTGTTTGCCAACCCTACCTTAATCTATTCCTATGGCTATACATTGCTATAGAACAAACAACACTCAAATTTGACCGTTTAATGTGATAACTATTTATTATTTAGCAATTTCTGTGGATCAGAGACTACAGGGTCCTGTCCCTGAATGATTTGCCTCTGGGAGTCTTTGCAGGTAGCAATCGAAGTACAGAATAGGTTTGCAGTCATTTCACGTCTGGACTGGAGCTGACTCCCCTTCCACACTTGCAGGTGGTTGTGGGCAGATCTCAGATTCTCGCTGGCTATCAGTGGAGACCTCAGTGGAACTGATTCATCCAACAGCTGTTTCTCCTTAGAACAGGTAATCTGAGGAAGGGAGGGCTGTGGACTATAGTTGAATACCACATCTTGAAATTTCTGCTCTATTCAGTTGATTAGAAATGTGCACTAAGTCAAGCCCACATTTAAGATGTGGACCTTGTAAAGAAGATGTGTGCCACAATTCAAGCTTTGGAGGCCGGCTGTTGTGTTTATTATGCTTTTTCCCCTAGTTCCTAGTCTTCTTTATCATTATGTTCTATGTGATCTTCTGTTTCTGTAGCTCTGAAAGTTTGACTATGAGAATGCTAGGGAAGCCTCACAAGAAACTATTAAATCCATTCCAATGAATAGTCCAATTCTGAAATACTCATAAAAATTGCTAGTCTGGGTGGTACCTGTGGATCAAATCTAGGCCATGGCTGCAAAGATTAGAAGCCCTTGGGAAGCCTGTGGGCTACAGATGGCAAGAATTTGGAGACCACAGAGAAGTGGTTAGGACAGAGCTGATTCATTGCAAGGCGGGTGGTTCAGAGACCATTGTACCAACAAAGAGAGTGCTTCAGCATGAATTTAGGTGACATTCAGCAAATATTTACCAAGCCCCTATTAAGCCACAGGAGATATTGCAGGATTTGTGGATACAAAAACAAACTTGGAAGGGAAGATGGCCTCGGACAGGAAACATCTACAGCAGGTGCTTCCTTTGTGAGCTGACCACCAAGTGCCTGCCCAGGATTTGACCCTTTTCAGTGTTTTGGGGGCAGAAGACGATATTTACATAGAAAGATAATAGGCAGAGCGGAAAGTGTATCTAGGGAAACAGAGTCAAGACTGAGAAACTTTGTACTGTGCAAACAGTCCTCCCTAGATCAAGTGGATGTTTTAGAACTTCTTGTTGCCCTGGGGCAGATGTGTCCATATCCAGGCTGTAGTGGATGAGTTATACAAATTACAGACTGTTAAAAGTCTCAATTCCCAAGAAGAAAGGTATAAGCAATCAAATTCTACAATAAATGACATTTGCTGCTACTGCATATAAGATGTTTGAGTGTGCATTTTGGCAGATGTCTCATGTGGACACACATACAACGTCACTCTGATGTTTCTTGCTCTCACCCATCAATATCTAATCTCACAGAATGCAGCCCACCACCAACCATCAAGAGGAAGCAATAATTAATAAATTATTCATCACTAAAAGAAGTCTCAACATATTACTTTATTTTTTTAAGCCTGTTCTATTTAGCTATTCTTAACAGTCATATTTTTCACTAACCCCAAACTGTATCTATTCAATAATCAGATCTGGACTTCTGCTCTAGAATCTTCTACCAAAAGACAAACCATTTTTGTTCATGTTCTAATAAATGCAGAGAGGCGATGTTAAAGGAGCAGAGGGAAGTTTGCTTGGGCAACAGAAGGGAAGTCAGAAGCCGACAGGAGACTAAATACTGCATGGTTTCTCTCATATGACAAACCCAATCTGTAAATAATTCAAAGAGTGAAATAAAAAGGAAATGGTAGGAAACAGAGAACTAGAGACAGGAAGGGGGACAGGGGAAGGTGGGAATAAAAATGATCAAGATGTGATAGACACTAATGCACCAAGACGATGACAATTATTATGTATTGCAAACATAGGAAGAAAAGAGAAGCCGGGTTGCTTGGGGTAAAATAGAAAGGCCTCTTTCCTGTGCTGGCGGAGTGGAGAAGCAAGTGAGATGGCCCTGGCTCTGGGACACTTTAAAAGCTTTTGATCTACAAAGCTAATTTCCTCTGCCTGAGTGATTGGATGTCAGCTTGAGGATCCCAATAGACCCAAATAGTCCATCACCTGTATTTGCCTCTGTGGTTTATTGCAGTGGAATTTTTAAATGGATTTTTGGAAGACACAGACACTCTGAAGCCTGTGAAGTTTCTAGGAATGTTTACTTGAGTCATTCCCATTTCAGAAAGGGAGGAAAAAAAAAAAGAGAAAGGGAGGGATGTGCTGAAAGATAAGATACAGCCTCAGAAATCTATTGCTTTGAGCATGTATTTGTGAGAACATGGTGAAGTAGCCTTCTAATAGCAAAGCAAAGTATGGATGCATTCTCGGCAGCCAGCAGTTGTCATTGACATTTTCTTAGGGATTATGGCATATGAGGCTAGACACACAAATGGTTTGTACTTGTTCAGCAATTAAAGGTAAGAGGTTGTGAAACCTTAAATGAGCCAGAGGGAAAAAGAGGCAAAAGGCTGACTGTGAGTGAGTTAACGGAAGATAAATCAGATGAGACTGCATGTTGGGGACACGCACCAGGGTTGCTCAACAGCAGTTCTGACAAACAGCAAGAGAAAAAGGAAACATTTTGACCGAGTCAGCCACCCCCAGCATCTTTCTTCAAAACCTTACTAAGAAATCCCCACCACTGGATGAGTTATTTCCTCTTTCTGCAGGATGAGCATGGTGGGAAAAAAATGGGCCCTTGGGCTGGAATACTGAAGTTAGAAAGCAAGGCAAAAGAACTCTGTAAGGAAAAAGACAGAAAGGGGGCACAATTTCCTTTTGAGTGCTTGGACTAGTGAAGTCTGTTTTAATAGAGTAGATAACATCAGCCTGTCCCTTGGGGCTGTTACAGTTCTTTGTTTAGCATGGTCCTCTTTTCCCTTGATTTTATTTATTAGTTCCTCCTGCTTGGTTTCAAAAGCACTAGCACCATCCTCCTCACACACCTGGTTCAGAAATGCTTCTGCTTTTTGAAAAGCCCAACATAAATCAATTTTTCCTCCAGGAAAACTCACCTCTCTCCATCCAGAGGAGCTTTCTCTTTTCTTTATTAGTGAATATCTTTAGCATGTATTACGTTGGTCACAGTGGCCTGTGGATATAAATTATTGAGACATTTTCTGTTGTCTCTGTTGCTTTAAAATCTCTGAGGGAAAATGGCTTATTTCAAGCATTTTAATATTTTCTAAATTTTTTGCCCAGTAGTCTGAAGACTATAAGAAACCAGTGTAAGAAGTCAAAGGATTAATTTGATGTATAAACTTCATACCTTCAACTTAGGCAAAGGTAGCTGAACTATGTTTTACAGAATTGTGATGAAATAAACAAAGCTATTTTTTATTAAAAAGTCCGGGGAACTTATTATATTTCTTATTTGCCTGTTTTAGAATTTTCTGGTTTAAAAGAAAAAGCAGAATTGTTTCCACACTGAGTTCCCTGGAGGCATAAGAGTACCGTATGACTTTGTTGGCTTGAGCTTGAAGCTGCCATAGGTTCTAGAATATTCTATTTCCCTCCATATCCTTAGCTTTGCTTTATAGAGAGTTCAGCTATTTAAGCAGAGACCTTATGTTTCCTGCTCTTCCTCCTCCCTCCATGCCTCTCACAAATGTACCTAGCACTTGTTAGAGTGCTTTTCTTTCTAACTCTGCAATTAAATGGCTCTGATCTGCATTATATATGGAAAAAGTTTTCTAAAAGGTCAGCACTGACTTCCTTTGGTCACAGTCTCTTGACAGCATTTGCAGTTGGTCACCTTTTGAATCCTTGCTGCCTTAGCACTGACCTTTCTCTTCTTGAATGGGAGGGGAGAATTAGTCTGTGAAGCACATGTGTCCATGCTGGGAGCTTGCTGTGTATCCTTATACCTGAGCGGTACGATATCTCTCTGAGGTTCGGAGCATCCTTATTTTATCATCATGTAAGCATAGACTGATTTTGTTTTTCTTCCTTGGTTAATTATTTTGATATCGGTAGGTCTTGTGCAGTATGGCTGGTCACATGTTCCTTGAAGGTGAAATGCTAGTTCTTGACCTCTTTGCTGATGCCGACAGTGCCTGACACAGCAAATATTGTCAAGCTTAATAAGTACTTGTTGACTGATTGTACATGAAAGTGCTCAGACCTTGAAAATGAAGACCAATAAAAACATGGGCTGATTTTTGGTCAAATATCTCTGCTTCTCAAATTGTGAACAGAAACTCCTTTCATATATCAACTCAGAAGCAACAAATAACTCATTCATAAGAATATCATATTTGGCAGTAACAGAGAACCATTAACAACTGTCACATGGAGGCCACCTCCTGCTAGTGACGGCAGAATCTCTCAGCTGCCTGATCTAATGCCTACGAAATTTGAGGTCTCTGATTAGATCAGTGTGATTCTCCATGTTATCTTCTCTGGGCAGCTTTACCTGTGTTTGAGTCAGATGTACTGAATTTGCTTTTTCTAACACAGACATGTCTTATCCTTCATACTCATGTGAAATTAAGGCCACAGGGGTGAAGTGGGAATGTGGGGGTGGTTCTGGCCAAGTTGGTCTGTGTCACCCTCTTCATTTCCTCTTATGCTCGCTTTATCCCCTTTCAGTTCTTCTTTTCCCACCAGGTGCCAGAAGAGTTATGTTTCCCCATGTCTTTCTTTGGCATAGAGGAAGTGATGGGAACTAATTTTTTTTAATGTGTCTACTATGAAAATTGCACATGATTGTGCTTTCTTGGGGCATTGCTCTACTTGTAGTCTTTTTGCAACTTCAGAAAGGCAGCTTTCACTATTTCTATATCATCAAGGTTGCAACCTGGGCCTCAAAAGGACAGGGAACTCGTCCAAGTCACACAGCTTATAAATACAAGGTAGGATTTGGAGCTCACCGTGTCTGATGCCAAAACATATGGGCTCCTGACTTCCTCAGAAGGAAAGGGATGAGAGTGAATGGTTTTCCCAGTCAGGGTTTCCTACTTTATGGTAGAGACAGTGGTGCTTTTCCAATAAAGCTGCAGCAACTTTGCTGTGGTGGAAGGCTAGGACACTTAGGGAGAAGAAGACAGTGTTCCTCTGTCTTTAAGAGACTGATTTGGTGCAGGATCCTTTCGAGAGTGCATGTGCCTCAGAGTGCGGCAGTTGATCTCTTCCCCTAAGCATTCTGAGCCTCGTGAAGCATGTGGTCCAGCATTTAGTACTTAGAGGCTTTTTTTTTCTTTGATGGATGTTCTTTGATTAGTCCTGGGAAAATGAATTTACAATTGCAAGGCCTTGCTTTCAATCATGGGAAATCCTTCTTTATGAGAAGTAACAGTAAGTTTGTTGACCAAGGATATGTATGTGCAGGATTCACATGAAGCTTGCTGATGTCAGAGAACTCATCTGTGACTTGCTTGATGGGTGAAACAGCCTGTTAGGATTCTAGAAATTTCTTTGGAATGGGGAAGGAATGTAGCTGGAACAGTGAATCGGTTTTCCTCATCGAAGGGGAATTTAAATATATTTTCATCTCCCAGTTTCAAAAGTTCTTGAAAATTCAGCCACTTGAAATATCTTAAAAATAAAAGAACTGTGAGTGTGCCTAATGTTCAAAGGGCAACTAAAGTTCATGATGAGAACATGTTTAGTTTTACATTTAAATTAATTTAGGTTACTTTTCTATATTTAGACCTTTAGAAAAATAAACACCTGAACTTGGTGTTGATAGTTCTTTTTTGGCTTGAAGGTTCATCACTCTATTGTGATGACTTGCAAGAGATCTGGGAGGCTGTATACTCTTCATTCAAGCCAGGCCAAACAACTGAATGACATTTAGGTTGCAGATAAGTGCTGTTGCTGCTGTACTATGCCTGTTCAGGAGGCAGGGGGTGAATTTAGTTTCAGATGACTGCACTATATTTATTACATTTGTTTCTTTTAAACTCATTCATTATTATATTCTATATGTATATAGCAATAACTAAGAATTATTTTTTTCTTCCCTTAACTTCTTCCAAGTATTTTATATATAATAGATTATTTGAAAAGGATGAATATGCTTGCTACCTCTCCTTCTTCCCTTATTAACATGTTAATAATGTTAATACTATTGCCTGCATTATTTGCAAAGCATAAAAGCATTTCAAAGAAGGAGAATGACACGTTTTTTTTTCTATTTGCTTCTTGAACATGATGTTAAACAAGAGTTCTTTTTTTCCTCCTTCAGTGCAGTTGGATGTGAGGGTTT
This sequence comes from Ctenomys sociabilis, assembly GCA_004027165.1. NCBI lineage: Eukaryota > Metazoa > Chordata > Mammalia > Rodentia > Ctenomyidae > Ctenomys > Ctenomys sociabilis. The sequence continues at coordinate 55,797 of PVKA01001915.1, read as the reverse complement.
CTTTTGTCAATGCTTTATTTTCTTGCAATTAGATTGCAAGTTCCTTGAGGATCTTACATGTAACTACATTTATGTTACATTTTTCTTTAATTGAGATGGAAATGAAGCTGACTTCGAAGTATATGGTAAATGATTGTAGTGAGAGTGAAAGCCTTTATTACGGGAACTGGGGAGATAACTTGGTGGTCTATGCACCTGCCTGGCAAACACAAGGACCCAGTTTCACATGACATGCTGGCCCCACACTAGGTGGCCCCCTGGAATCCCAGTGCTAGGGAGGCTGAGACAGGAGGATCACTATGAGTGCAAGCTGCATAGCAAGACCCTGTCCCAAATAAATAAATAAATAAATAAAAGATTTTTAAAAAAGGCTTTATTAGGACAAGAAATAAAACAGAGTCAACTGGTGAAAATGGGACAGAATGCAGGTTCTGTTCCCCTTTTCATGATGTATTATGAAAGAGGCACAGGTCAAAGTGTACAATGGCTATTCTACTAGAAAAACAAACAAACAGAAAGCAACATGCTTGCCTGCGGACATGCGCACTTGGAGTCTGCAAGGTGTTAACCACTTTGAGCTAAGGCTAAGGTAGCTAACTACCCTCAACTGTGCTTCCCAGTGGAAAATGACTCTGTAAATGAGTGTTACTGACATTTATCCAGTGATTAATACAAGGTGATGGAATCTCCTTGAAATGGAAATTTCCAATGACTATTTCAGAAATTTCCAGTGACCAATGAAAAAGGACAAGAGGGCCCCTAGATACCATATCTGATGAATGTATCCACAGATTGTGAAGACAGAAGTGCCTAGTTGGACAGGAACACAGCTTCCTGAAAAGGCACACGTAGTGTTGGCTTGCACCTTATTTCCTTTAAAACAGGCATGAAAACGATAATGATTAGAAGCTCACTGTTCTGGAGCTTAGCTGTCTCCCTCTTATTTTCACTTAGTGGAAGAAGGCAATGGCATTGCTTTGGGGTGGGGCTCACTTAGTCATGAACAGTGGGTTTCTCTGTACAGCAGGCATTAAATTGAACTCTAGGTTAGCTGAGGTGGGAGTGAGTCTTGCTCCCAGCCCGTCTAGGCTGCATTCATGCTGACCAGAAGGACACTTTCAACCATCTCCCCTGACATTTAGTGGCTCAGGAAACAGAAACTAATATTGGTTCCAATGACTCCAAGTTTGACTACAAAAGGAGATATTATATGAAGCATGAAGTTCCTGCCAAGGCCAAACACGTGCACCAACTCCTTATTGATCACTTCCCTTGGTTTGGTTGCCTCTATTTATTCTTGCTCTCTAATTCTCTCATCTTTCTCATTTTAGGGAATACAACAGACTTTGCTACACTGGAACCTAATACCTTTTTAAATAAATATCCATAAGCTAACAATAACTTTGAAGATTAGAGAATTAAGGGTTGTCTCTGCAGAATATAGCTTTTATCTTTCATTTCTGAGGCTTTTTATCTCTCAGACTAGAGAAGTTTGTAGATCTTTCTTTCCTGATTTCCCCTTGTCTCTCTGTGTGCACATCTTACAAGACTGAGTTGTTAAACCCTTCATCTTTCCCCACTGAAGAGATGTGGTGGCATTTAAAGAGAAGAAACGTTTTGTTCTTTGTGTGGTAAAAGGAGTGTTCATTTTAAACTTCATGGCAGGGAAAATACTTCCAATACATTAAAAAATAATTTTATTGGGAAACAAATAATGAGACAGTTTCTTTCTTTCTTCCTTTTTTTATGGCAGAAGCGGGGATTGAACTGTGCTTGCCAGAGAAGCGCTTATTCTACTGAGCCATCTCCCCAGTCCTCTCAAAACTGATTAGTAGGACAGTTTCAATAATTAATACATTGCATATTGTCTTAGTAGTTATTCATTATACAAGATGCAGACATGATATCCTGTCCACAAACACTATTAGAACAAATCTTTTTTTTCATGTTAGGAAAATTTCCCCACCTCTTATAAACTGCAAATGTGTTAACACGCTTCATCCTCCTTAACACATTTCCTAAAGACACCATGGGAATGTATCAATGAAGTAATGGTTCTGATGAAATTTAGTATTTAATTAAGCAACTGATTTCAATTTTCCTCTTGTAGCAATCTGTTAACTTTTTTTAACTTGTATATCACATCTCTTACAAGTTATTGCTCCTTCTTATATGGAATCTGTACTTCCCTGGTATTCATTTTGAAGAGAAAAATGTGAATTACAAAAAGTTAAAAAAAAAAAAAACTAAGGGAGATGCACACTTATGCTTCTGAACAGTTCCTTTGGTATTAATGAAAGTATACATCTAAGTAATTTAATATTTATGTGTCTCCTCTGTAGCTACACACTTAAGAAATTTTCTAAATTTCTAAAGCACATATTCTATGGTGGAATCTTGGAAATACTTCTGTTGTAAAAGAAAAAGAGCTGGAAAGTAAACACGTATCCCTGGAATCTGAGAAAGGAATAAAAATAAAGTTTTTTAAAAGTTTGTATTTACCAAAATTAGTAGTCTATATGCTCCTTATAAAACATTTCCCAGTACTTATTGAAAAGATTTTCTTGTTGATTTGTAACCAAAAAATGAAGAAAGCAGGTGGATTAGGACAGCAAAACAAATGACCTAAGAGGATTAAGAGATTAAAGCCAAGCAGAGGGAGGCTGTCAGTATGACACACTCTGGACTATGGGGAGAAATCTACATTTCTGAAGAATAGAGCATTTCACAGAAAAAGCATTTGAGAACATGCTTGCCCCTGGTCACGTGGAATATGTGAAGCAAATAGTTAATGAATGCCTTTATCAGAAATATAATAGCATACTGCATGTTTCTTACTCTGAAATTCTAGGGCTTTTTTAGTTAGAAGAATAGAGAATCTCACTGTTACCCTAAATATCAAAATCTGTAATTTTGCTCAGATAATAAAAGTCAATTCAATAGGCTCCTACCATAATGCTCTGCATTGATGGATCTTGCATCCTGGATTTCTGTGCTAACCAGCCTTTTTGTGTGTGTGTGTGTGTGTGTGTGTGTGTGTGTGTGTGTGTGTGGCAGAAAGGGTTCAAGTTCTATCTTTCATCCTGCTATATATTCACCATAATTAGCTTAAAGACTCGATAAAGGCTGGGATTTAAGAACTGTCTCTTTTTAACCCACTGAGCAGTGGGTGGAACAAAGAGGCCCTGCAGCCTTCTGACATGCTGCTTCTGTGGCTAATAGGACTGAAGCCCTGCAGATATGACAGTCTCATCATTGCCACAGTAAAATCATCCCAAACCAGCTGGAAAGTGGTCAGAGCACTTGCTGCCCAGGAACGTGGCATGAAAGGTGCCCAGGTAGGGAGATGTTGACTATTAAGTTAGTGGTGAAGGACATTGGCATAGAAAAATATGCTCAATCACATTAACAACTAGAAAAATTAAAATTGAAGTGACAGTGAGTGGTGCATTGACCTGATTGGCAAAAATTAAAATGTAAAATCACATACAGAGAAAGCTTAGTATTAAAGAGGAAAGCTGAAGATGTGCATACCATAAGATCTGATGTCCCAAAATATGCCCTAGAAAAGTGCTTGCATATGTTCCCTACAACTATGTAGAATGGAAAAATAAATCAGAATGCTAAGCAGTCATGCAAATGAGTGAATAACTGTGACAGGCAGCATCATGAGAAATTATTGCAATTGTAAGGTTAAACGAAAGTATCATGACACAAAGAATGCCTGTACTATATTTCTGTTCCTATGAAATAAAACAGGCAAAATCAAACACCACTGCCTAGGAATTCATATATCGGCAGTAGCACTGCAGAGAAAAGCAAAATTTGATTAACCCAGGTAAGACAGTTAATATCTGTAGAATGCAGGAGCGTATTGGAGTCTCTGGGCTGTTGATCACATTCTAGCTTTTGATCCAGACTAGATGATTTGCTTAGATAATTATCAAAATGTTTATTTACTTTTCTGTACTTGTCTATGTGCGTGTTATATGTGAGCAAAATGTGCAGTGGATTCAAGGTGCCCATTTCCTGAAGTGTCACTGCCAGTCCTGATCCAGGTTTGGGTTTTATTGGTCATTCTTATGGCTGCTTACTTGGTCTTATGCAATATAGTTTAAGAGTACAACAATCAAGCATTAATCTTCTAAATGAAAATTGCCTGGAAACCACTAAGAATTGCTGAAGACTCTGATTTTCATCCCCACCCTGCTATCTCACCACCTCTAAAAGACATGTGAATTGGTTATTGTTAGCCTTCTTCTACTTTGAGGGGAGCAGGCTGTGTCCCATAGATAGCAAAGGGGAAAAAAAATCTGTTCTTTTTTTTTAAATCATCTCTAAACAAACGAGCAGAGGGATATCTCAGAGATGTTTTCATCTTTCTAATTAGGTTAGAAATCTCAAGAGAGCGGTCCTATTTGCTCTATTTTAATGGAAACGCCTCTGTTTCTGGTTGAGATTCTTGCAAAAGCAGATTTCTCTTTTGGCACTTCCTGCTGAATGTCAAAAAAGGGGCAAGAAGAGAATTTTTTTCCCTCATCATTTGGGAAACTTAAACTTAGGCTATGTGCAACTCTTGTACAAGGGCTATGCTTCTTGCTTGTGTGGAATGGTGTGGAGCAGTGCAGAATGTCTGAAAAAGAGAGGCTTGTGGGTAATTGTTGATGGATCTTTTTTCTTTCAGCGATATGCTACTTCAATGGGTCATTCCTGAAGTCATGCTCTTAGTGTTGGCAAGTCAATGACAGAAGATGGAACACTGCTCTTTTTATTCAAAACATGTTTTTCCTCTCATGGCCATGAACATGAATAATTCAAATGAATTATTTTTTCATTCAGCCATTTCCTCCACTAACGGAAGTCACTCTTCTCATCAGTGTGATTTCTCAAAAGGCCAAAAACTCATTTTCCTTTGTGTTTGCTGTGACATTTAAACATAATGCTGAGGCTTCCACAGGCACTTAATGATTTCTTTAGAATTTTGATTTGGTCCTCATTAAAGAAAAGAGATGCTTGAAAAGTATATTAGAAATCATCCCTTGAGGCTTTTGCTAGTATGGTCAAGGCTGGGAAATGTTTGCCATGGAAAATGACAGGTTTTGGAGTTCTTTGGCAACAAATTCTGATGTTATTGACAATTGCTAGAAATAGTTATTGACATGTCCTTATTGGCAGGAAATACACACTAAAATATTTGGGAGGTAGACATGGTTGTTAGAAGAAAGTTTCTAACCAATTTAAATATGTAGTGGCAAATAAATGCCGAGAATAAAGTTATATTAAATGTTTCCCAAATTTCTCTCTCAGTGAGTTTCTTGTTTGTGTACAAGAATTTTGCAGATCTTTGAGTGTTGACTTTGTATCTAGCTATGCTACTGAATTCAATTATGAAATCTGTAAGTCCTTTGATGTAGTTTTTGGGGTCTTCTATGTTATCTGCAAATAATGACAATTTAAATTCTTCCTTACCTATTTTTATTTCTTTCTCTTGTTGAATTACTCTGGCTAATGCATCCAGAACTATGCTAAATAGGAATGGTAATAGTGAACATCTCTGTCTTGTTCCTGATTTTAGATTTAAAACATTCAGTTTGGGACCATTTAGTAGGATATTAGCTCTTGGGTTGTCATAGATGACCTTTATCACAATGAGAAAAACATCTTCTATTCTGGTTTTCTGTACGGTTTATATCATGAATGGACGGTGGACTTTGTCAAATGGTTTTTCTGTTTCTGTTGAGTTTTGTATTTGACTCCGTTGACATGGCGTATTACATCTATTGATTTAAATATACTGAACTATATGTGATCTCTGGGAAGAATCTTATCTAATCATGATGTATAATGTTTTGCTGATTTTTCTAAATTGTGTTTGCCAGTATTTTATTAAGAATTTTTGAGTCTTTGTTCATTAGGGAGATTGGCCTGCAGTTCTCTTTCTCTTTCTCTCTGGCTGGGTTCTGCTTGTGTTTTGTTATCAGGGTAATTATAATGGTTGATGCATTGTGCCAATCTGAGAAGTCTAGAAGCTTAAGTAAGTAACTTAATCAGTTCTACATCCTAGGATATGAGGACACAAATGCCTCTCTAAGGTGTTGTTCTTTGTGTCAGTTTGAGAAGTTTAGAAGTTTTACTAAATGACTCAGCAGGGGCCAGAGTCCTCACTGTTTAAACATCCTCAAACTGTGTAAGAGGAGGGCAGGGAGATGGAGGGCTACATACTGGCAGGTGGTAGCCTTCTTCAACAGGAGGGGGAAAAGAGGCTTGCTTTCCCCCTTCCTACTCTTGCTACTTTTGCTGTCTTCTGCTGCCTTTAACTGGTGCCCCTGTGCCATGCTGTGCTACCTTGCAGCCAGCCAATTATGGATTGAAACCTCCACAAACTGAGCTAAATACACCTTTCCCCTTTTAACTTTGGGTGTTGAGTGTTTTGTTCCAGCAACAAGTGAAAAGTCTGTAAGACAATAATACCTGCTTCCAAGAATGCGCTTGGGACTATTGCTTCTCTTTCTTTTTTTTCTTTGTACCAGGGATCAAACTTAGGAACTTACACTTGTCAGGCAAGTGCTTATGTTGCTGAGCTATCTCCCCAGCTTCTCTTTCAATATCGTTAAAGAGTTTGAGAAATAGTGGCAAAAACTAAAGTATTTAGGAATGAATCTAACAAAGGATATAAAAGATCTGTACAATGAAAATTATAGTACTGTGAAAAAAAGATCAAAAAGAATATCAGAAAATGCAATGATAGGCCTTGCTCATGGAGAAGAAGAGCCAACATAGTGAAAATGGCCCCACTCCCAAAACTTCCGTATAGATTTAATGTAATCCCAATAAAAATACCACTACCATATCTCAGAGAATTAAAGAACATAGTTCTAAAATTTATTTGGAACCAGAAAATGCCTGCAATAGCAACAGCAATCCAGGGCAATAAAAACAAAGCAGGGGGCATCACAATTACTCACCTGAAATTATACAACAAACCTACCGTGATTTAATCAGCATAGTATTAGCAAAAATAAAAACAAAAAACAAAGCAAAGCAAAGCAAAACAAAACCCAAAACAAAACAAAACAGATCTAAGTGTCAGTGGAACAGAGTAGAAGATTCAGATACAACTCCAGACACATTCAGCCAGCTAATCTTTGACAAAGGAGCCAAACATGTTCACTAGAAGAAAGACAGTCTCTCAAATAAATGGTACTAGGAAAGCTGGCTCTCTGCATGGTGAGCTAGGCCCATGTCTATCACCATGCACTAAGCTAAAGTCAAAATGGATCAAGGAAATAAATATTAAGACAGAAGCATTAAATCTTCAGGAAGAGACAATAGGAAGACATCTCTGAGATATAGGTGTAGGTGGAGAACAAAACCTAGACTGCAAGGGAAATATATTACAACAAATTCACAAATGGGATTTTACCTTACTAAAAATCTGTTGTGTACACGCACACACACACACACACACACCCATTGGCAGAGTGCAAAAATAACCCACAGAGTGGGAAAATTTTTAGGCCAGTTGTCCCTCAGACCAAGAACTTATGTCTAGAACATATAAAGAATTGAAAAAAATCAGAGCCCCTGAATTCAAAGACCCACTCCAACATGCATCAGAGATGGATAGACACTTCACAGATGAAGAAATACAAATATAACATCATTGATCATTTAACAGATGCAAGTTAAAACAACACTATTTTGCTCCAGGAAGAATAGCTTTCATTCAAAAATCACAGCATAACAAAGTCTGGAGGGGCCATGGGGAAACCTTCTTCACTTTGGTAGGAGTGCAGACCAGTGCAACCGCTGTGAAAATCAGTGTGATGATTCCTTAAAAAACCAGGATTAGTGGTCTCATTCAACATAGCTATTCCCTTCTGTATCTTCCTAGAAGAGCTAAAAACATTGTACCACAATGATAGATGTGTATCCATTTTATAGCAGAACAATTTGCCATAATAAATCTTGGTCACAACCCAAATGTCCCTTAAAAGAGATGGACAAAACTAATGTATTTTTTAATGTAATAGATTGCTACTTAGCTCTAAAGAAGGATAAACTTGAGACTTTTATATGTAAATGGATATAACTCAAGACCATACTCATAAGTGAAATAAATCAGACCCATATGTATAAACATCATATTGTCTTGCTAGTATTGGAAACTGAATGAGTAAATACAATCCAAATGTACAGTAGATATTGTGAATTGGGAAGAAATTGTTCAAAAGTAAAGACAGACTGTAATGAAAGAAAGGAGGGCCAAGGAGATGGCTCAGTGGACTAAGCACTTCCCTGGCAAGCGCAAGGGCCTGAGTTCAATCCCCAGTTTTACCCCCCCCCAAAAAAAAACATGGAAGAAAGGAGAAAGGAAGAAAGAGCAAAAGAAAAAAAAAACTGAATTTATACACAAGGTAGGTAAGGTAGTTATATAGCTAGTCTCTCTTAGTTCACTGAAAAGAAATGTTTTATGTTAATTTTGCTTAGACAAGATACCAAGCCTATATCTTGTACTCCAAGTGACTGTTATGAAGACACAAATATGCACTGTATTAATTATAGTAATTCTTCTACTAACTTGTTTTGAATCTATTTTTATTTTATTTTATTCCTTTTAAAATAAAATTTCAAAAAATAAAACTATCATACCACAGTGATATGTACACATCCATGTTCATAACAGTACAGTTTTTAGCCATCAAATCTTGGAAACAGCCCTCATGCCCATCAACTGGTGAATAAAGAAGTTGTGTTTTTAAAAATGTACTTGCCTGCCGGGCGTGGTGGCGCATGCCTGTAATCCCAGCACTGGGGAGGCTGAGACAGGAGGATTGTTGTGAGTTCGAGACCAGCCTGAGCTACAAAGTGAGCTCGAGGCCAGCCTGAACTGCATAGTGAGACCCTGTCTCAAAAAGAAAAAAAAAAAAAAAAAAAAAAAATGTACTTGCCTGCCATAAAGAAGGATAAGCTCACGACATTTCTAAGTAGATAGATGCACCTTGAGACCATACTCTTAAGTGAAATAAATCAGACATATATGTGTAAATATACCATTGTGCCCCTGGTGTGAGGTACAAAAATGAAGGAAGAACTAAAAGTTTGTAAAGAGTATGGTGAAATAGGAAGAAATTGTTCAAAAGAAAGGAGAACTAGTGGGGGTGGGGTGGAGAGGATAAGAAAAGAAGGGGAAAGAACAAAACTGTAAAAGAAAGACAAAATAGAAATAAAGATTTGTAAATAAGGAAGGGAAGAGGGCTCTAGGGAGGGAAAGGGGTTGGGAGAAAATCAAGATGTATCGTGCACAGGTACAAATTTCAGGTGATGAATATGATCAGCATGTATATTCAAATTGTGTAAATAAACTGAATAATAATAATAAAAGAAATAATATTATGTACGATGACAGTGAAAAATAATGATCAGGTAAAATACAATGGGGATGTTTAGTGTAGAACCAAGGCTAAAGGGTCCTCACGTGGAGCCCGGGGAAGGGAGGCCCAGTGGTGCTCTATGGAAAGTGGTCCGTGTGTACACAGCGTGCTCCTGACCTTTCCGGCCTCCTGACTGGGAGTTGTGATCTCCTAGCACATGTCAAGTGTCCCTGCTTATAACTCTATACATTGACTTTGTATCCTATGATCAGCTCCGTGAGCCCGGTTGGCTGGTGAGATCAGAGAGAAGAGCCTTGTCACTGACTCAGATGACATTTTGCATAAAGACAGCTCTCAACTGTGCTTCAGTTTAAGAATGTTCAGGGGAACCTGTGCTAGAACTCACCCATCATGCTGGAAACACCAGGCACTATTAATACCACATGCATTTTTACTCCGATCCTTGGCAAGAGTGTGAGCTGTGCCACGGTGTCTTCACGGTATGGCTCATGAGCGTTGGCTGGTGGGCACGCAGATGTGTAGTTCTTGGCAAGAATGAGCTCTTTCCCTCCTCGGAGCTGCGCAGTGGTCCAGGCACTGAATTTGTTCTTTTATTCTCCACAACTCTAATAGTTCCTATAAAGAACTTGACTGAGGTACAAGGGAGGGGCCAGGGAGATAGCTCAGTAGAATAAGTGCTTGCCTGGCTGAGAAATATACCTATGTCTTGGAATTACCTTCTAATAAAATTGTTTTGAAACATGTTTTAAGGATAGTCTTGTGAGGCTATACTGCTTTAGTCACTTCTAATACCAGAATTACCTGTCTGTGACACTATATTTACAAAGACAGTACAATCTGTTTTTATTTACTTTTTAAAACACATTTTATTTATTTATTTATATATTTATTTGGTATAGGATCTAGCTACACAGCTTGGACTCATGGTGATTCTTCTGTTTCAGCCTTCCCAGCTCTGGGATTATAGGCATAGGCCACCATGCCCAGCTTCAGTGGTTGGGACGGTATCTGGAATCCAATCCTGGCCCTTGCGTTTGCTAGGCAGGTGTTTAGACAGCTGAGTGGTCTCCCCCGACCCACTCATTTTCAAAATGGAGGTGATGTCTTCTAAACATGGAAAATATCAGGATGGACTACTTGAGTTTTCCTTTTTTGGATGCCTAAAGCAGTGAGTATTTATAACTGCAGAGGGTTCACCATAATAAAACTTGCATGAAATTTTTATGTGCACTCCAGTAGCACTGCAAGCTTTGAAAGATACTGTTAGATGCTCATTAAAAGTAAAGCAGCTCATTCCTCCTTGAAACACACAGCTAAAATACTGTATTTCTTTGTAACTTTATGCAAAAAGTTAGAATAGTCTGATTTTCAACCTTTATTCATTTACCATCTGCCATGACAATTGATGGGAAGAAAGATGTAGTCTTAGTCTGTAGGGACAACACATACTTTTGCTCTGTTGTCTGTTAGCTTTTAAAAAATTAATTACTTTAGAGTTTGGCGATATGTTTATATTCGCATCTTCAGCAAAGTCTTCAGTTACTAATTGTAAGTGCCAGATGCTTTTCAGGTGAGCCAAGTCCTCCTTTCCTTCATTGTTCTTACAAAAAAGAATTATGCGAATAATGACTTTTCTTCTTTTTTTCTCTAAAGTTCTTACGCTTCCTCAATGGACACTGTTTCCTTTTCATGTTGTGATGTTTCTATATTGTTAAGAGGTACATTTTTATAGTCTTCCCAAGTGTAAAGACTACCTGTATAGATCTTCACTGAATTTCAGTGAATCTTAGTTCTTAAACATCAGGAGGAGATTAAAGCATTTAATTCACTCACAGAGATACAGATATACACACAGAGACACACCCCTCTGCTGGTCAAATCCAGCCTTTAACCTTCATATCATGCCTGTAGGCAAAGTCACTGATAATGTGAGGGACACATGGATGAATGTACAGATTTCCAAGGCATTAGTCATTCTTGTTGTATTTTTTCTTCCATGGCTGATTTTTATTTATTTATTTGTTTATTTATTTATAAAACATCTAAACATGTGTGTCTTAGCAGTTGTTTGCAGGATGTGCAGTTTACAGTTGTCTTGGAGTGGGTGGCTTTGTAGAATGCATCTTGTTTCAGTTTTACCCCTGACCCTCACTTCTTGCTTCCTTCCCTCCTCTAGCCTCTCCCACTCTTATTCTCTGGCCTTTCTCCCAACCAGTGCCTCTGAATCAAGCTGGAGCACACTCCCCCACTGCAGACTTGGGCTGGGGATCCTCAAATGTCCTCTGGCAATTTTTTTCTAGACAGAGCTTCTAAACAGAGACCCAGAATCCAGTAAAATTTCTCTCATTTGTGCCAGACAAAGCATGATATGCAAGAAATTCTATGCTATTAAGCAAAGAAAATAGGGTTTGTATTGTCCAGAACTCATAGAAAATAAAATCTACAATCATTGGAGCGTATTTTGGCCCATTCCTTAAATTTACAAATGAGGAAACAAAAGTTAAAGTTCAGAAAAGTTAAGTGATTGATTCAACATTGGTCAATGGTTAGTTGAAAAATCCAAGATTCAAGTCCAATTATTCAGGTTCTCAATCCAACCCTCTTTTTATGAAACCTTTGTTTAATTTTATGTGTGAACTGAACTAAGTCTGTAGTAAGTTTATGTATGATAGAAAAATCCATTTTTAAATTGATACCTAAATACCCTTCATGAAATGAAACACCTGTTCCTTCAACCCTTTTCTGCTCTGCCATAATTTTTCTGAAGCTCCATTTAACCCCAGCTAGCGTCAATGACCCACAAACCTGAGCGTGCACTAGTCACATGAAAGTTTGGATAATACACAGATTCCTGGGCCCAGCCTTCTGTGTTTCTGATTCAGTAGGCTTGAATAGTGTGTATGTGTGCAACAATTTCCAGTGCTAAGATGCTTCCAGGTATTACTGCTATTGCTGCTTGGGAACTGGGCTTGGGGTTTGTAATACTACAGAGTTATACTGAGAATATTTAAAATAGTCTTATCAGAAGGGATTTGTTGGTCCTAGCTCTTGTTGCTCAATCCTGAAGCCTCTGAGATACAGGAAGTTGTCAGAAACAGACCCTTCCAGGATCTCAGTTTCCTTGTGCAGTCACCCAGCGTCAGCTGCCACAGGGACGTCAGGGAGAAAATGACCACGTGTCTCCACAGACATCTAATGAGTCAATCTGAGACAACACAGGACCTATTAACATATCTGAGTAGCACTCACATCTCCTGAAGCCTAGCTTCCCTTCTGTCTCCCTCAGAAAAATAATGGGAAAAATGCAAAGTTAAGAAGACAGGCATAAAGGATGTTTTAGGAGTCTTCTCAGAGAAGCAACGAGTTAAAATATCACTCCAGCAATCAAAAGTCTGAGCTCCAGCAATTGAGCCTGGGTTAACCAATAGAAACTGAAACAGGTTTAATGCAAGCCATCAGAATATGAGCTTAAGATGTATGTCCCATGCAGAAGCTTGAGGGAGAAATAAGAGATTGAGCTGTCTAGCCTACTGTGTATAGGACAGCTTACTAGAAAGGTATTGCAATGATGGCGAATGAAACAGTCTCTAGTATCTGCCACAATCGTTGTGACCAAGGTGTGGTTTATTCTTGGTTCACAAGATGAATACTAGATAAATGCAAGATCTTGATTTTTATATACTCACATAATGAGCAACGAATCGGATCACTGTTGAAGGAAAGTAAACTGACCGGCAAAGTGAAAATTTTATAAATTTGTAGTGTACTGGCCAGAAAGTTGGTGGTCTTTGGTCCTTGCATTCCTGGGATTTCAGAACTCACAAACATCTTTTATTTGAAGAGATAGTTTTCTAAAGACAATCTGGTATTTACTGCAACCCAATGCACTGATTAGTCTGTTAGTGGGAACCATCATGGTCATCTTTGAAGCACCGTGGTTCTGTAGTGTGGCACAATTCATTGGTGCTGAAATTTTTGAAAAGAAATACTTGACTATAATATGTTAACTATGAATTAATTCAACCATTTGTTACATTGCATTATGTGGGAAAATATCACAGGACCAGGAAGCAGTGGCTCCTGCCTCTAATTCTTGCACTCAGGATGCTGAAGCAGGAAGTTCACTGGAATACCTTATGAATGCCAAACAAAACAACAGCACCACTGGCCTACTAGCCAATAAGTCCTCTATAATTTTGAAATGAAATATCTTCATTTATGATTAAAACTATTTTTATGTAATTGTAGGGTTGTGGGCTAGGTAACATGGAATAGAGTAAAAGACTGAGGCATCCTGTTTGGGGTCCTCATCCCCTTTCCTTGAGAGCTGTTGGGAGCTGTAGGAAGCTAGGAAGTTGCTGAGGCCTGGAAAATTGTTAAACGATGTTATGTTACACACATTTGATCAATTTCCTAGTTTCCTGTGGCTCCCATCAGGGAATATGAAAAAAAAAAACTAACATATTTAGGTTCCACAGCGTCTCATGACCCAGATCTGACTCATAAAAATCCTCCTGTTTTAAGTCTCCCAACTGTTGGGATTGTAGGTAAGTGCCACCATGTATAGTCTCAATAACCATCTCAGCACACCCTGGGTGGGTAGCACTTAAAATTTTAATTTAATTTAATTTAATTGAAGAACAAATAGCAATGAGACAGCTTCAAATCAAATTAGTCGGATGGATTCAATAATTAATACCTTGCACATTGTTTTTGTACTGGCTTTTTGTTGTATAAGGTGCATAGATGATATTCTACTGACAAACACTATTAGAGCAGATTCCTCTAATCAATGAATTAATATAATGTAGCTGTATACATATATTTTTTAAAAGCTGTATTATAGTACAGTATCAATAATTAATACTTTTACATTGTTATCTTCCAAGTGGTTATCCATTGTACAAGAAGCAGGATATCCTGTCCAAACACTACTAATGCAAATCTTTCTTCTCATAGAATTATGCAAAAGTACTGCATATTTATCCTAACTGTATTTTTTGTACAAACACACAATGATTCTTCCTTTGTACCCCCTTTTTTTTGTTTAGTTCTGTCAAAGATGGGTATTCTATTGTCATTCAATTATCATAGGTGCCTGAACTCAGCGGAACAATCCAACACAGTCCAGCAGTCCACAATAATAGAAGAAGTTGTTGACTAGAGCCATTAACAGCTCAGCTTGTTATTCTGGCCTTATTTTATATACCTAATTTTTATACTTTTCTGTTGGATGGTTAAGACCGACATAAAGCAAGACATATATAACAAAAAACATAAGTTTTGTATCTGATGAGGTCAGTCAAGTCCCCTCAGGGTTTGTTCTGTAATCCTGTACCTCACTTTGTAGATCCTTTGTCAGTGTCAGCCATGTGGATGAGTCTTGGCCATTGCTTGACCAGTTTGCTCTCTGTGAAAGCCTGAAAGTTTTCTCTCCATGTGATTCTCCTTAGGCACACTATAGATCATTGATCACATTCCTCTGTGGCTCCATACTCTTCTTGATCAGGAAATTTGGGATACAACTGAATTCCATGATGTTCCAGTTCAGATTCTCCTATGTCTTGAGTCTTCAATGACTTTGAAAGGCTAGTGCCAAAATGTTGGCTGACCTTACAGCCCTTCCATTTCTCCAAATTTTGAACTGCAGACTTAGGTTGTTAATCATCCAGAAGAGAAGCTGATTAGTACCCTGCGACATATGCAGTTCAGTGTACCATAACTATTTGACTAAATTCTTTTTAGTTGTTATACCTTTGTATTTGTATTTCTTCTTTTGATTTCTTATACTAGACAGTCTATAAATTATTTGCCCATGTGGTTCTGTTTTATTTCACTTAATAGTATATGTATTAAGGCATTCACTTAAATATAAATGCTTCAAGTTTATCATAATTTATAGTTGAGTAATATTCCATTGTATAGAAATACCACATCTTTTTCAACCATTCCTCATGTGACAGGCATCTTGGTTGTTTCCAAGATTTGGCTATCAAAAATTGTGCTGCTATAAACATAGGTGTGTATATATGGTTATGATATGATATTTATAGTTCCTTTGGGAAATTTCCAAGTAGGGGGATAGCCGGCTTGAATGGGATTTCCAGTCCTACTTTTGTGAGAAGTCTCCACACTGATCTCCACAATGGTTGCACCAGTCTACATTCCCACCAGCAGTGAAGAAATGTTCCCTTTTCCCCACATCCTCTGCAATATTTGTTGTTAGTTGACTTCTTTATGAAGTCCATTGTTTTTGGAGTGATATGGTATCTCAGTGTTGTTTTAACTTGAATTACACAGATGGCTAGTGGATGTGGAGCATTTTTTCATATATTTATTCGCTTCTTTAATTTCATCCTCTTTGAAGTGTGTATTCATCTCAGATGCCCATGTCTGGACTGGGTCTTTAAATTTGAGGGCCCTAATGTGTCTTATTTTTTATAAATTCTAGAGAGCAGACCTTTGTCTGAGTGCTTATTAGTTAAGACTTTTTCAAAATTTGTGGGTTGTCTTTTCACTTTGTTGTTAATTTCTTTTGATGTGCAAAAACTTCTCAATAATGAGGCCAGGGGATGGCTCAGTAGAATAAGTGCTTCTCTGGCAAGCAATTGGGCCTGAGTTCAAACCCTAGTTCTG
Source organism: Ctenomys sociabilis (assembly GCA_004027165.1). Lineage (NCBI taxonomy): Eukaryota > Metazoa > Chordata > Mammalia > Rodentia > Ctenomyidae > Ctenomys > Ctenomys sociabilis. The sequence goes on along the minus strand of PVKA01001915.1, from coordinate 39,766 downwards.
AAAAAACAAAACAAACAAACAAACAAAAAACTAAAGAAAACTTCTCAATAAGAGTTGATGCCAGTTGTTAAGCATCAACTTTCAAGTGTTTCCTTTGTGAATACATGTTTGTTCATGAACTCTTTGCCTGCCCCTATGTCTTCAAGATTTCTTCCTGCTTTCTATTCCAGGAGATTGAGTGTTTCTGTTTTAATGTTTAGATCTTTAATTCACTTTGACTTTAGCTTAGTGCATGGTGATAGAGCTGGGTCAAGTTTTAGTTTTTGGCATGTAGAAAGCCAAGTTTTCCAGCACCATTTGTTAAAGAGGCTATCCTTCTTCCAGTAAGTATGATTGGCTCCTTTGTCGAAGATCAGATGGCTGAGTGTGTTCATAGACGCTTCTGCACCTTCTAATCTATTCCATTGATCCTCAGGTCTATTTTGTTGCCAATACCATGTTGATTTTATCACAGCGGCTTTGAAGTATAATTTCAAGTCAGGAGCTGTGATGCCTCCTGCCTTGTCTTTTTTGGCCAGGATTGCCTTTGCTATTCTAGGTCTTTTATGGTTCTAAATAAATTTTAGGAACAATTTCTCTAGGTCTGGGAGGTATGTTGGTGGCTGATTGATAGGAATTGTGTTAAATCTGTACAACATTTTTGAGAGTAAGTCCATATTCACGTTGTTGGTTTTTCCTATCCAGGAGAATGGAGTATCTTTCCATTTTCTGAAGTCCTCTATGATCTCTTTTCTTAGGGTACTGTAATTTTCCATGGAAAGATCTTTGCCTTCCTTGGTTAAGTGAATTCCAAGGTATTTCATTTTCTGTGGTGCTATTGCAAAAAGTGTTGTTTCTATAGTTTCCCTCTCAGTGTGTTTGTTATCTGTGTAGAGGAATGCTACTGACTTTTGATTATTGTCTTTGTATCCTGCTATGCTACTGAATTTTATATTAATTCTAGTAGCTTCTTGGTGTGATTTTTGGGGTCTTCCAAGTAAAGTATCATGTCATCTGCAAAGAGTGATAATTTACCTATTCTTATTCTTTACCTATTCTTATTCCTTTTATTTCTCCCTCTTCTCGAATGATTCCAAAACTATATTGAATAGGAGAGGTGATAGAGGACATCCTTGTTTTCTACCAGATTTAAGAGTAAACGATTTCGGTTTTTTCCCCATTTAGAATTATATTAGCTGTTGGGTTGTCCTAGATGGTTTTTATAAAATTGAGGTAGAGGCCTTCTATTTCAATTTTCTGTAGGACTTTGAACATGAATGAGTGTTTGACCTTGTCAAAAGCTTTTTCTGTATCAACTGAGATGATCATGTGGTTTTTAGATTTTAGTCTATTGGGGTTAGCCTGATAGCTCAGCAGACTAAAGAACCTGCTTAGGCAGAGCACAGCAGCTGGGGTTCAATCCCCAGTGTGCCCTGCAGGCCCTGTCACCAGGGCACAGTGAGATGGTGATTGAGACTGGACCTGGTGGTGCGCACCTGTAATCCCAAGAATCACTATGAGTCTTATCTACATAGTGAGACCCTGTAGACCCTGTCCTAAATACAGAATAAAAAAAGAAAAAGGAAATAGATTTCAGTCTATTAATATGGTATATTAAATTTATAGATTTTCAAATATTGAACCATCCTTGCATCCCTGGGATGAATCCAACCTGGTCATGATTTTGATCTTGATGATTTTCTGCATTCTGTTTGCTAGGGTTTTATTGAGGATTTTTGCATCTATGTTCATGAGGGATTGGCCTCTTTTCTGGTTGTGTTTTTCCCTGGTCTTTGAATCAGTATAATACTTACCTTCAGAAGTCATTATGGGAGGACTTCTTCCTTTTCATTTTCATTGAAGAGTTGAGGAGTACGGGGATTATGTCTTCTATAAATTTTTTGTAGAATTTAGCTGTGAATCCATCAGGACCTGGACTTTTCTTTGTCGGCAGGCTTTTTATTACATCTCGTATCTTGTTGGCTGTTATTGGCTTATTGAGAGTTGTTCTATCTTCTTCTTCTTCTTTTTTTTTTTGGCAGGGCCAGAGATTGCACTCAGGCCCTTGAACTTGTCAGGAAAGCACTTATTCTACTGAGCTATCTCTCCAGCCCCCTGTTCTATCTTTTTGATTCAGTTTTGGTAATTTGTACCTTTTGAGAAATCTGTCCATTTCTTCTGTGTCTTCTATTCTGTGATTGTAAATATTCTTGAAGTAGCTATTGATTATGTTCTGAATTTCCACTGGATCTGTGGTGATTTCACCTTTTTCTTTCCTGATTGCTTGTATTTGAATTTTTTCTTTCTTCTTTTTGATGAGGTTAGCTAGGGGCTTATCGATTTTGTTTAGTTTGTCAAAGAACTGTCGTTTTGATTTGTGGATTCTTTGAACTATTTTCTTCATCTTAGTTCAATTAATTTCTGCTCTAATCTTTATGATTTCTTTCCATCTTTGGGCTCTGGGATTGGTTTTCTCTTCCTTTTCTAGATTTTGGAAGTGCAACATTAGGGTGTTTATTTGTTCCCATTCTGTTTTCCCAACGGGTCAGTTCATAGCTATGATTTTCCCTCTGAGAATTACTTTCATTGCATCCCATAAATTCCTATAAGTTGTGGTTGAATTTTCATTGAATTGTAGATATTGTTGAATTTCTTGTTTAATTTCATCTGTGACCCATTGATTGCTGAGAAGGGTGTTGCTTAATTTCCATGTATTTAGTGTAATTTTCTGGTTTCTTTTGTCATTTATTTCCAGTTTCATTGCACTGTGGTTGGATAATATGCTTGGGATAATTTCTTTTTTCTTTCAGACACTTAAGCATGACCTATTTTAGAAAATGACCTGTGTGCAGCTGAAAAAATGCGTATTCAGCTGTGGTTGGTTGGAACACTCCACCAGATCCATTTGTTCCAAGCTCTGGTTCAGATCCAGTAATTCTTTGCTTGTTGACCTACATTTTTGAGATAAGGGGTTGTTAAGGTCTCCTATTAAGATTGTGGTGTTGGATATTAGATTTTTCATGTTCATTAAGATTTGTCTTACATAGTCGGGTGCTCCTGTGTTTGGTACATAGATATTTATGAGTATTACCTCTTCCTCTTGAGTTTTTCCTCTAACCAATATATAGTGGCCTTCTTTGTGTCGTTTGATCCTTCTTGGTTTGAAGTTGAGACTGTCTGAGAACAGAATTGCTACCAGTGCTTTTTTCTGAGGTGCTGGGGTATGTAGTATTGTTTTCCATCCTTTGACTTTAAGCCTATGAATGTCTTTTTGAGTTAAGTGTGTTTCTTGTATACAGAATATTGTTGGGTTTTGTTTCCTAATCTACTGTTCCAGTTTATTTCTCTTAATTGGTGAATTGAGTCCATTGACTTATGATTATCATGTTATTTACCTGCTGTTGTTTACTCCTTTTTGTCCTGTGTTTAATTTTTTCCCTATTTAGTTGGGTTCCTTCTGTTCTCATTTGTGGAGTTCTGGTTATTGTGGTCCATCTCTAGAACATCTTTCAGTAGCCTGTGTAGGGATGACTTTGTCATCATGAAATTTTTTAGTTCTTGATTTTCATTGAAGCATTTCACTTCTCCATCAAACTTGAAAGAATTTTGTAGGGTATAGTAGTTTAGGCTGGAATTTGTTTTCATAGAGAACTTGAGGAACTCTGCTCCATGTTCTCCTTGCCTTCATGGTTTGTGTAGAGAAGTCGGCTGTAATTCTGATGGCTTTTCCTTTCAATGTGATCTGCTTCTTTTGTCTAGCAGCTTTCAGTATATTGTTCTTGTGCTGGGTTTCTGGGATCTTGACTATTATATGTCTTGGTGTGGGTTGAAGTTATTTGGTTTTCTGTATGCTTCAGTTACCTGAATGCTAGATTGTTTCCTCCCATTTGGGAAGTTTTCTGCTATTACTTCTGCCCATATTCTTTTTATATCATTTGTACTGACTCCTTTCTCATTATACCTATTAATCTCACATTGTTCATCTTGGTATCATCTTGCAGGAGATGGATTATTTTTTCCTGCATCCTGCATCTTGTTTTTAAGAGATCCTTTCTCACCTCTTCAGTAGCTGCACCAACATCTTCAAGGTCTGAAACTCTGTGTTTGCTTTCACTCAAATGGTTTTGTAGACTCGTGACTGAGATTTTAAGTTCCTTTCTATCTCTTTGACTCTGCTTTATGCAATCTATGTCTTTCCTGTGTTGCTCATTCGATGAATCCATCATGTTTGTAATCTCCTCTATTTTTTTTATTATCAATGTCTTCTTTAGAGGTAGCTATTAATTATTTTACTGTAGTTTTTCCAAATTGGGTTTCCTCCATATATTTCTGTAGTTGATTCTCTACTTCCGGTGCTATGATTTCAAAGATTTCTTATTTCAGAAATTATTTCTGCTCTGAATTCCTCTTTACCTTTCTGCTGTTGTTTCTTTGCTTCTGACTCTGTTAATTCATTCCTTTCAGCTGAGCTAGTGTCCTTGCACTTATCATTGGTGGACTGGATGCCTGAGATTGCATTTTTCTCCTTATCTTTGTTATTTTGTATAGCACTGACCACTGACCCCTGGTTTAGAGTTTTGTGCAGTTACAACCTTAGTACATAATGAGATTCAGATGCCAACCTATTAAGTTTGAGATTATCCAGTTATGCTTGGCCTGGATCTAGCTGTTGTGTTCAGTCCCTTTTTGCTGCAGCCCTTTTGGCACAACTGTGAACCTGTGGTTTCCCTCTGTTGTGTCCCTGGCACCGGGTAGCGTAGAAGCTCTCCCACATGCTCACCGGGCTGTGCTGGGCTGGATCATGGGCCGGAAGAGTCACAAAACTTCTTACTCGCTCGGCTGTCTTGGGGGCAGGGACTCTCGGAATTTGCAGGGTGCGCCGGGCTGGGATGGATCTGGAAATTTCTAAAAAATAATAAAACATTAGAAATGATACAGAATTTCACTAAACAAAATGTAAAAATTGAACAATGGTTTTTATATTACATATTTTTGTCTTCAAATTAGTTGTTCAGATTCCCAGATATAAGCATGTAAAATTGGTAAAAAATTAAAAAGATGAAAAGCTTTTTTAAAAGATTAACTTTTCCTTTCAATATACCAGTAGATATCAGCAGTACAATTATCCAAGCCATCCTGTGTATATACATTTTTTTCTTGCTTGCTTGCTTGTTTGCTTTCTCTCTTCCTTTCCCTCATCCCAGTTGTTCCTTCCCTTTGAATTGTTTCTTTCATTTTCACAGGTTTTGTTTACTCTTTCAGGTCTTTATACTAGCAACATCATTTGATGTTTATACATGTGGGTCTGACTTATTTCACTTATGAGTATTGTCTCTAGTTGCATCCATTTACCTATAAATGCCTCAAGGTTATCTGCTTTTTTATAACTGAGTAATACTCCATTATATAAAAATACCATATCTTTTTAATTTATTTTTTTCCCCCTGTATTTATGACAGGGTATACAGGATCTACAGGATCTCACTATGTAGGTCAGACTCATAGTGATTTTCCTGTTTACTGCCTTCGAAATGTTGGGATTACAGGTGTGCTGTAGCATGTCCAGTCTCAGTTGCCATCTTAGCATGCCTGAAGGGCAGGGCCAGTACCATAATCCAGGAATTGAACCCTGGCCATTGTGCTCTGTTTAAGTAGTCACTTTAGTTTGCTGAGCTATCAGGCAAGACCTTCATCTATTCTTCAGTTGATGGGCATTTGGATTGTTTCCAAGATTTAGCTATGACAAATTGTAGTACTATAAGCATGGTCCACATATATCACTGTGATATGTTTTTCAGTTCTTCTGCAAAAGTACTCAAAAGGAGAAATACAGGATTCAACTGTACGTCTGATCCTAGTTTTTTGAGGAAACTCCACACTGAATTCCATAGTAATTGCACCAGTCTGCACTCCCACCAACAATAGAGGAGGGTTTCTTTTTCCTTCCAGCCTCCCAGGAATTTGTTCTTGGTTTACTTCTTGATGATAGCCATTCTTTCTGAGGTCAGAGAGAATCCAATCTCAGTGTTATTTGAATTTGTATTTCTCAAATGACCAGTGATGTTGCAATTCCTCATTTTGTTCCATACAGCAGTCATTGATCACTCTACAGTGGTGGGAAGCTTTTGAGTTGTTAAACCAGAGAGGCTCACAGTGCAGCAGCTTAAACAAAATGAGTCCTTGGAAGCAGACAGTGAAAGCGTGGTGGACTAACTCAGTTTTCATCTGTGTCCAATCTGGCTATAATGTTTCTTCCCTAGACAGCAGGAGAAGTAGAAGAGCAAGTGGAATATGTCCCTTCTTGTAGGGTAAAATCTACAAGAGGTGCCTGTCTCTTCTGGTTCATGTCCTGTTAGCCATAACTTAAGTACAGATACACACCTTGCTGCAAATGAGGTCAGAATTGTCCCATGTAGTTGGAACCCCCAAGCTTAGTGAAAATTATTATAAGGAATTCTATTAGTTCAAAGGGGGTTGACAGAAGGCTAACAATGGCCTTTTAGAACTTGTGAGTTGGTTTTTCTCACATTGGTGCTTGCTCATGGGTGTGCTCTGCCATGACCATGGAGGACGCCCCCATGTGGTAGTAGGGAAGCTCCTGGGAAGGGTCAGGGAAGGGATGACCTTAAATCAATTTCTTGGTTAACAAATCTGGGAATGATAGGTCTTGTTGTGTTGAAGGGAATCTCAATTGTCACTGAATCTGACAAATACCTAAGCATCTTGACCAAAGCACTTACCTTTTAAAGCTTTTTTTTAATAAAGAGAGTACAAATTTGAATTAAAATAGAAAAAATTACAAGTGATACAGAATTTCACTTAGCAAAGTAATATGAATTTCACAGTAGATGTTGTAATGCAGAGTTGTCTTCCAACCAGTTATTCGTATTATAAGATATATGAGTGTAACATTGGAAGAAGCAAGAAAAGGAGAAAGAAACATATAAGAAATCAAGAGAAAAAAAATACAAACAATTGAAAAAAAGAGGTGAAACAAATTAAGCATTATTGCTTCTTTCTATAGTCTGGCAGAAATGTACAGTACAGTTGTCCAAACCATCCTGCTTACATACATAAATGAATCTGATTCCTCCAGTCCCTCTCCTCAAGTCAGTAACTCTTTTTCTTTTTTTTTTCAAGCTATGACCATTTAATTCAGATCACAAAACTTGAGATGCACACCTAACACAGAACCTTCTTATATTATTGAACTGCAAATAAAAGTTTCTTTTTAGGGCATTAGTGCAACCAAGCTGGAATTATCTAAAACTTCTAATTCCATTCTTAAAGTATTACAGACTATATTGTGAATAAACTTAAACATTACCTTTGTTGTTAGAAATAATGACAAATGATGAGGTAGAATAGCTTCAGCAGATTCTAGCCCTAGACCCCTAAATTAAGTCTGCACTGACTTTAAATACTGGGGAATGAGATATCTGTGTTGCTGAGTATCCACTATTGCAAAGACTTATGTTTACTTTTTCAAATGGTTCAATCTCACTAACACTTAAGCCCTTAGCAGACCCCTAATAAAAGACCAATTTGTAAAACTGGCCCATTTTAATGTTTTTACAATTTAATAAATAGTTTTCTTGATGAATGTAGTCATGAGAGTTGTTCCGCAGTATTCAAGTTACGGCTTTCCTGATTGGTCTGTAGTCTTCAATAAGTGTAAGAAGTTACTGTATGAAACATCTGTCAAACTGGTAAGACTGCACTGATGCATCATCCTTTTCAGGATTGTTGGTTACCTGTGCATATTTACCCCAAATAACCTTGCCTCCTTGTGCCACAAGGCCCAACTCACTCATATTCACCTCAATCACTGTTCCTTTGGCAATAACACCCAAAGTTGTATACAGTGGCGATGAAGGATTCTTTTTCACACCCAGTATTGGCAGGCAAAAGGTGGCTTTCAGTTCAGGATGTGTTACATGGGCCTTCTTAAAATGTAAGCCCATTGGCCTAATGAATCTTTCATATTTAGGTGGTTTTCTTGTAAAGCCACCTCCAACAAAGCAGACTTTAGTAACCATCCTCCTCCATGCCTTCTTTTTTTCTCTTTCTAGTTCGAATAACTTTTAATACTTCTGTTGTTCCTTGGGCATGCACTTTGGGTAGAGGGACTTCCCCTTTTCCTGCCTTTTCTTTTCATTTCTGTTTAATCATGTTGGAAAGTACTTTTGCACGAGACTGTCCTTCTCTGTCCAGCAGGTAAGCAGGTACTGCTCCTTGTGGAGTCTTTTCATCATTCTTTTGTTTGGTGTTTCTCTTTTCATGCATCTTGATAGTCTTCTTCATTTGTATTTTTTCTGCATGGCGCTGTTTATGGTAGAGCTTAGCTTTCAGGCCAATCTTTTTTTTTTTTTGCCTTCTTTGAACGTTCATGAGCCTCTCGACTTTCTTTCTTTCTCTTTTTCTCATGGTAATCCAAGCAGTACCCATAGAGTTTACGATGTAATTCAATATATTCACTCTGTGGCATGATGACGGCTGCAGAGCCACAGCGGGCAGCCTCAGATGTGCGAAGGAAAGTCCTAACTTTGCCGTGGTCTCAGACGCACGAGTTGCCTTTGTGCAGCCAATAGTGACTCTTTCTTTTTGAATAAATTCATAGCTTTACATGTTAAACAAAGGAATTATAGTCAATGAATTACTGGTGACAGTTAGGACTAGAATCCAGAGAACCTGGTAGAGTTCTTGGTGTTTCTTTTTTTCCATTTATTTTTATTTTATTAAAATACAAATGTCAATCAGACAGTTTCAAGACACCTTAACCATACAGAGTCGATGAATTAATACATTGCAAACTGTTTTCATAATGTTTTGGTACTGTACAAGGTGCATACATGAAATTATATTTACAGGTTTTTTTATAGCTGAATTATATCAAAGATTCAATAATTATT
>PVKA01001915.1:0-30775 GCA_004027165.1 Ctenomys sociabilis | reverse complement strand
CAATATCCTGTCCAACCACCAATAGTGCAGATCTTGCCTCTCATAGAATTATGTAGAAGCACAGCGTTATCTATCCCAACTGTACTGTCTATACACACACATCCTGATTTTTTTCTTTCTACAACCCTTCCTTTGTTCTTGGTGTTTCTTTTGCTCCTGGATAAATGCATCTGAGTTTTGTTTGTATCACACTGTATCCGAGAAAAGGCATTTGTACTTATAAACTATAATCTATGTGCTTTATAGTACCACTACTCTATAGAATACAGCTCTGCCTCAATTCACAAGCTTAACTTATTTTAAGATTTTGGCAAAGATGGCCACATCTGTATTTGTGTAGGGAAGATGCCCACAGTTGTAACTGATGCAGAGGTTTGTGAATGGAAATAAAATTTTGCTAAACATTTATTTGGGAGCTGAACTGTGTGTGAACAGAAGCATTCATGAACCAAGGTATGACTGTAATTGAGCTAGTATGTTTATTTGTAAGAATTGCTGTTGAATTTTTAAATAATGGAATGTTTTAGGACATAGTTCATAATTATAGATATTTGGATGATTGCATGTGTCCAGGAAAGTGAGTTGAGACAGAAAACAAATGACTTGATCTGGTCTTGGTTATCTACTGACTCTTCAAAAACTCATTTATCTTTCTTGAGACTTGAGTTATTTATGAAATATGAAACTGAACAAGATGGCAAGCTACTTAAGCACTGGCATAGAAAGCACAGGTACCCATGGATTGCAACCAGTATTTTTTTCACAACCAGCATTATGCATAAACAATTCCAGGTGAACTGGTTAATTCTGGAAAAATATCATGCAACTCTTCTTTTTACAAATTTTCTCTCAAAAGTGCATCATGCACAGAAAAAGCTGTAGTACTGGCTAGCATTGATAGCAGCCTAATTGAAGCTTCCATCTGATGATGATCATATGTTATTTTTAAGTCACACATTTCAAATACCTAGTAAAGTAATAAATCACTGTAAGTCACTTCTGGAAGAATAATAAAGTATCGTGTATTTTGAAAATGCAGATTTTCCGAGGTTGTTCTATAAAATAAATTATAAAACAATGTAGAGACTGGCTTCTAAATCAGAAAGAATCCTCTTGGCCACAAAAAAGACAGTTTCTGGAGTATAATTTAGAAGCTTGTTATATTTTACATGTTTCCAAAGCCTTCAGCCCAAAAGAGAGAACAATTGTAGTCTGGTAGGTGAGCTTGAATATTGTCTTTAGTGAGGTCCAGCAATAAGTTTCAAGAGAGCAGGATCCAGTTACAGTGACTTGGCTGGAGTAATTCTACTTTATGTCACTGAGATGCCCACTTCACTTATAGGAAGGAGATAAGGCCAAACACTCAAGTTAATGGAACATGAGCTACTAATTTCCTGAGAAAGACAAAAGGAGGGGAGTGTATTATTCTTACATAGAATGAGCAATTTTCTTCTGTCTCGATATTGGCCATAAGCTATTGGGATAAGGGAGAAAGTGATAAGAGAGGTAGCCTTTGATCAAAACAGAGAACAATAGAAAGTCTAACAGGGGCTCTTATCAGTTCTGTAGATGAGCTCACCTTCCTGGATCTCAGGGCTCTTTTACAATGGCCACTGACATGGGCTCTGTGGCTAGAGTTGAGGATGTTTTGTGCATCTATGAGCGTGTGTGTGTATGTGTGTGCACATGTGCACATGTGTGTGCATCTTAATTGTTGGTAAGTAGTGTTTCCTCTCTGGTGTTCTTTTCTGGCTGCTGAAGCAGTCGTGCTTTTCTTCCTTCTGGATGAGCACACACTGAGCACAACATAGCCTCACCTTGCTTATCTGACATGAAGCACACTGGATATTTCCCTTCTGAAAACGAGTCTTCTAATGTGTGAAGGTGTTAAAGTTCAGATGCAGAGTTGGGGAAGGTACTCTGGTCCTGGAATCCATAGACAAGGGTAGAGCTCCACAGAGATGGTGTTCTGTCACTCAGCTCTCCTTGGGGTCCTCCTGACAGTCTTCTCATCACCCTTCCCTGCTTTCAGAGATGGGGGGAATTAGGGGAAAACTGTGCCTCCTCAGCCATGGAAAATGTGGAACCCTTTGTGCTGGACAGAGCTGGAGGAACGGATGATTCACCATAACTTTGGGTGGTATTGTGGTTATCTTTTTCGTGGGACATACTGAAAAAAATTCCCTTACTTCCCATGAGAGCTCTGATATTTCTGAGGCTTTCACTCTGGGCTAAAGAAGGGGATTTTGGTATTTAGTTAGCTGGGCTGGTGCATGTTCCAGCTTCCTGAACTCAACCCCCTTCCTTTCTTGGATATGTGATCTGGTTTTACAGGGTCTTTTGTTTCTTTTATAGGCCTTTTTGGGACAAAATGAATTCTCTGTTTCCCTCTCTTTCTTCTTTCTGGCTTTTTACTCCTCTTTCTTCCCTTCGTTTCTTCCTTTCCTCCTTGCTTTCTGCAACTTTGTTCTGAGATTTTTCTTTTATGTTGTTTTCTATTAGACACCTCCAGGAAGGAGTCCTAAGTGTCCTGTTGAGCTGCTTCCATTATCTGGCATGATCCTGGGAGCTGTTTCTGTGCTGTAACTCGGATGCTATATGCAGGGCTTTGCCTGCCCCAGACTGTGGGCGCACATTCCCTAGTCAAGACAGTGTTGATTCCTTTCCTGTGTCATTCAGATAAACCATTGCCCTACACTAGACTGAACCCATGATGCTGGAAATGGAGTTATTATTGGTTTGGCCTTTAGGAGGTAGACTATCAATTCTGCAGGGTAATTAAGAAAGGCTGTTTAGCATATGTATTATGTAATAGTGGAATAGAAAAAGAAAGGTTTGAGGTTGGTTATTATATCCATGGGTCAGATTCAAGTTCACTACTTACTGCATGAGAGAGTCCTTTCAGACCATGAGGGTGTCATTTTCTTCCCTTTGGCCCAAGATGAAGTGTCCTATTTCTTCCATGCTTTCAGGAGCACTGGTCTTGTGAGATCCTTGGATGGTTCAGAGAAGATTGCTAGGGAGGCCAAGAGATGCTGCGAGATGACAGACCACACCTACTAGGTTCGGAGGCAGGGTGAGTACAACTTTCTAAACATCCATCTTCTTACCTGGAGCATCCAGGTAACAACACCAAAATGACAGGCTCAGCCTTGAGATTGTCTCATCAGCATCAAACATTTCCATTTTCTTGCTGATGAGAGAACCAGCAAAACCCCTGTAGATTAGCAACTGCAGTTTATGGAGAGCTTACATTTTCTAGCTCTTGAGCTAATTTAGAGCATTTTGTCTAATTTAATTCTCCTATGAGGCATGTAAAAGCTATACTTTGACTTGACAACAAAATCCAGTGATTTTTAGGTGTGTAAGTGACTTGTTTGCAGCTGCCTGTCTGGTCAGCAGCTCAAGAGAGAGGGAGTTGGCTTCTTCCAGAGTCCAGAACTCTTTCTTACCCACAACTGCCATGCACGTTGCCTCCTACAGCATATACCAGAGGCAAGCATTGCCACTGTCCAAAAGCAAAATGTCACATGGGTTGGAATAACTTTCACGTAGCTAGAGAAATTAAAATAACACAACAGTGGTCCATAGGGAGTGGCAAACATGCTGTTGAGAGCTGCTATTGAATTGAGCAAGGACTCTTTACTTGTAGCCTTGATACAGCTGGTTTAGACTCATCATAGCCCACTGTTCTAGGATATGTCTTCACAGGTGATGGGAAGAATCTTTCATGTTGCTGTGTTAAAGTTACAGCTGAATGGTGTTGGAGTGTCAGGCAGTAGCAACAATTTTTCCATGTCCTGGTAGCTAGAGGTGAGCCTGTGATGATCAGGAGATAATATAACTGTTGCAGAAATGGCTTTGTCTTACTGTAAATTTTACAGTACCTGGAAATTAATAACTCTTTTAAAAACTGTAAAGGTTAATATGAATAGGCAAAACAAAAATATTGTCTAAGTTGAAATTACTATTCTAAACATCCTCTGCAAATGTGTTGTGTGAACACATGAACCAATGAAGCAAGTAGTGTGAGGTTCATAGATCTTGCTGCCTCCTGGTATCATGGAAAGTATTCAATGATCTCCTTTCCTTTTTAAAAAAAATTTGAACCAAAGCTTCACTATTGTAGTTCATGCTGACCTTGAACTCACTATATAGCCCAGGCTAGCCTCGAAAAATCCTCCTGCCTCAGCCTGCTGGGTGCTGGGATTGCAGGCACAGACCACCATGTACTGCTAGAACATCTTAGTTTTGAATCACACACTATATGATAAAGGCAACAATGATGATCAGTAGGCAGCAATTTAGTGTGGTTCCTGAAGTCAGGCTGATGAAATTCAAGCTCAATCTTCTCTATAGGTTTTTCTTTACACTTATCTTAGAAACTGTTAGAAAATGAATTTGTGTATGATATGCATGATGTGATATACACGTCTGAGGTGTGCATGAATAAGTTCTTTGAATGTGCATGTATGCCTTTATATGTTCATATGTATTAGTGTACCATGTGCTTTTGTGCATGTTGCATGCATGTCTGTGAAGTGCACACATAGGGTATGTGTTTACATGTGGTTTATATGTGACTTTTTATGTAAATGTGTCTTTTAAAAAATTTTATTTTATTGAAGAACAAATAGCAATGAGACAGTTTGAAATAAAATTCATAGGACAGATTCAACAATTAATGCATTGCATTGTTTTCAGAGTGGCTTTTGTTATAAAAGGTGCATACATGATACAGGTAAATTTGTGTATGGTGGATGTGTACTGTAGGTATGGTGTATCTGTGAGTGTGCCCCTATAAGTTGTGTGATTGTGTGTAGTGTGCATTTTGTATGTGTTTATATATTATGTGTGTATAATAATGTGCATATATATATGGTGTAATGGTGTATCTTTGTATTCTGAGTGCACACATGTATTTTATATGTGTCTAGCATAATGAATATATGTATGATGTTTTCATTTAGTGTGATATGTTTGTATGTGTTTGGAAGAGGTATGTGTGATATATGTTTATGAATATTATGCATCTGTGTATGTTTGTGTGACACATACATTGTACATATATGTGTGTTAATATATAGTATATATGGGACACATGTATATTATGTGGCATATGTATGTGTGCTGTGTATGTACACACATACATGTATGTGGATGGGTGTATCTACATGCAGTATGTGTGACTGTCTACATGTTGTATGTATGAACAGTATATACTACATATACTATGCATGTTGGGGTATGGTGTGTGCAGGGTATGTTTGTGTGGTGTGTAGCATGTGAATAGTGGGCTATGAGTTTGCAGCTCTGAATGTATGTGGGAGTGTGAGAGAGAGAAGCTAGATAGGCAGTAAAGTACCTCTTTAACTGTTAGAAGTCCCAGCTCCCTGATGGGGCATTCAAGCCTTTATTTTAGTATATGTGCTGCCGAAGCGAGCACTCAAGCCTTTATTTCAATCAGTTCTGTCTTAAATATCAGACAAACACAATAGTGTTCTTTTTTGTGGATAATAGCTGTTCCGTTTTCTTGGTTGCACCAAACCAGACATGGTAGTAGACAGGAATGTCAGGCCAGCTGTGCTAACACAGCCCTTGGGCCCTCTGTCCCTTGGGAATGGATTTATGTTGCACAGAAGTTGAAAAGGAAGAGGGCAGTGTGGATGTGTCAGAAAGCATAGATGTATTCCTTGCCTTGTATGTATTTCATTGCAATTTAGGGATGTCATTGCACTTGAATTGGCAATGGCCCTTCTGCAAAGTGGGTTAACATTTTAGGTTGATTGTGTTTGGCACCAACTGAGTGCAAAATTACAGACGGTCTTACTTCTCAGCTTGAAGGAAAACTTGTCCATCAACAAAAGGCCTGACAAAGAAACCCCACAGGCTCGTTTAAGGTCCCCTTACCTTAGTATCTGAAATAAAAATTGTATTTTAGATCAGTTAGAAACTCAACTTTACATTTAAAAATAATCTCATTTTAAAATTAGATTTCTGAGAAATAAATCCATTATGATTGCAAAGCTCAGAGACAGAATGTGAACTCAAACACCACTTGCTAACCATTTGTGCCACTTGTCCCTACTTGCACCCTGTTCAAAGAGCTGATCTAAAATGCAGTTTTGAAACTGAAACAACAAACCTTTTCTCAGAATTCTCTGGCAGAGAAGCCGAGGTAGCGCCAGCGAGAAGTATGCCAAAGCCTAATTACTCCCTCAAGAGCCAGGCGTTCTGTGCAAAACTGCATGATGTTCCATCTCCTGCATGATGCAGATGCTGACATATTTCTTGTCTTCTTGCTTCCTGCCATTTTAAGATGTTGTTATTTGCCAAACACTAAACAAGGGCAGAAGACAGAAAAGTGCATTTCAGTTACCCGAGCAATTTTGATAAACAACTAGCAGGTGCATCTGTTTTGAAAGCTTCTTTCTGTGTTCGTGCATGGTGGGTTTGTTTTACTTGCTTGTGGCTTGGAACCCCACTGGCAGGGGCCATGCTATAGCAATGGGAGCTGGCTGTGCAGGCCTTGACCTCTGCCCTCACAAATCCCTGTTACCTTAAGTAAAATAGCACTGCCAAAAATAGATGCAGTCTACTACTAGGGTTTTATATAACATTTAATTCAAGGGGAAAAGGGATAGATAAACTGACTGTATTACAATCTTGAAAGGTATAGGTTCTCTGTGAATAAGTGAGCCACTGAGGGACTCCCTTATTCCTAAGACTGGCAAGTGGCCAACTCTTAAAACGTTCCTGACAATCAGGGAGCTAGCCAGGTCTAGCATCAATAGACACTAACTGCAGAATAAGCACTGATTCACAACCTTTACTGCCTCATTTCTTTCCTGTCAGAGATATAATTAACTCTGGAAAGATATGATGAAGCTGAGAAGATGTTATGGAGTAGACCATGGAGGTTGCTTTTTCCAAGCCACATTAAAGTTCCATAGCTTTAGCAGGTTTGAGTTTTACAAAGATCATTGAAACTGCTATATGGAACATTCACTGGAAGAGGGGCCAAGACCAGAGATGGAGAGACTATTTTCTTTCCAGTTGTCATTGAAATACATTTGCAATGAATTATAAGTAAGAATAATATTGACAGAACAGAACACTTATGAAATAAGAGAGAACCATTTATTTTTTGATCAGATATTCACTTTACTCATTCAGTTTGAGGGCCTACTGTCTGCTTGACATTGTTCTAGGGGACAAATACTACTCTCTTTATAGTGGTTACACTGGAGAGTAGAACAGATATTAAACAAGTAAAATGTACTGTGTGTTTCATGATAGTGTCTGAGAAGAAAACAAAGTTTTCAGTGAAGATTGGGATTTCTTTTAAATGCATGATGGTCATGGAATACCTAAGGACTTTCAAGAAAGATGCATGGTGGTGAGCTGGTGTGTGTGTGTGTGTGTGTGTGTGTGTGTGTGTGTGTGTGTGAGGGAGCTGGGGGTGATTGTGTGCATACCAGGAGAAGAACTTTAGATCCCACCAGTGTGTCTCTGGAGTATCCAGCTCTGGTCCTTCCTTACGGCCATTATTCCTGCTGCTGCTACGTCGGAGGGACATACGGAGAGCCATGTGAGCTGGGGAAAGGCAGGGCGACACACTTTCTTTGCCCTGTGAGGGACGAGACCTAAGGGAGGGTGTTGAGTAGAGAACAGACAATCTGACTTAAGATATAGCTGAATTTCTGATTGCTATCTTATGTGCTGATTTTTGGAGACAGGAGTAAGACAGAAAGATCTATGAACGGGAAGTTAATCCCAGCACTCGGGAGGCTGAGGCAGGAGGATTGTTGTGAGTTCGAGACCAGCCGGAGCTACAAATGAGCTTAAAGCCAGCCTGAACTGCATAGCGAGACCCTGTCTCAAAAAGACAAAAAAAAAACCAAAAACAAAAAACAAATAATATAGCTAAGAGATCAGGGTACATTGGTTGAAGGTGGTGGAACAGAGCATCGAATACATGGTGGGAGGATTCTGGAGGTATGTTAAATGCAGAACTGTCTCCTGGGTTATGCTAAAGGAATAAGTTATAGTGTGAGACAGAAGAAGAGTCAGAAATGTAACTTATGTATCTGACAAGGTCAGTCAAATCCTTACAGGGGATAAAAATGAAGGACCATTTTGTGTCTGTATATACAAAATAGCATAGATATACAGCTACTTTCTCTTAATTTAATGAGAAGAAAGATTTGTACTAATAGTGTTTGGACAGGATATCATGTCTGCATCTTGTACTATGAAGAACTACTACAAAGACAAAAATATGTAATGTCTTAATTATTGTGACTGTCCTAGCAACCTGTTTTGAAACTGTCTCATTGCTATTTTTTTCTCAATAAAATTAATAAAAAAAAGGAGTCAGAAATGGAAAGAAAGAATTGGTGTCCACTGGCACAGAGAAAAGAGTGGTGGCTAGGGAGGTTAGGAATTAAATCTGGGCCATGTTAAGTTTGAGATATCTATCCATCAAGGAGCACTGAATTTGCTTTCCAGGTGTTCACGGGAGGTCTGAACAGAAGTTATAAATTTGGGAAATCTTAACACACTGGTGGTATCTAAAGCCACACATTGGATTGGATTGCTAGAGGAGACAGTGTAGCTAGAGAATGAAGATATGAAAGTGGACCTAAATTAGGATCTGGTGCCATCTGCATTTAAACCTTTTGATAATCTCTGCAGGTTCTTATCAAGAGCTCCATAAAATTATTGCCTTCGTTATTCCATCCTCATGTAACAAATTCTTTTTCCAGTGTAATAGTTTTATTTTCCACTTATTCAAAATATGAATTAATATAATTAGCTAGATATTTGATTTAAATAGAATTCACAGGTAACCTGGGAACATAATTCACATATGTTTTCAACAATGTGTCTATGGGAACATATATTCTGCACTTCAAAAAGTGTTTTTCAAATTACCTTCAGAATATTACCTAGTTTTAATTTGGAAACAGTCTCAAATAAGAATGCAGAATTTTGTACCATATTTTATATTTCCCATTTGCCTGAATATCCTTTATTTTTATCATTTATATTTATAGTACAAGCAAAATATTTGTTCTATTTAATTTTCATAAAGTGTAACAGGTATCTTTACTACTAGGTATTTTTCTTTTGTGTTCTATAATCTTCCTCCCTCTTGCTCTCTGCCTGCCTTCACAACCACACCCATTATATACATTAAGAGTTATTTATCCTTAATGATAATTTCCATTTCAGTGGTCCTTGTTAATTTTTTATGTTATGGAAATACATCTTCCTACCACACAGCCTATTTAGCTCAATACTAGAGCAGACTCAGTTGGTATCCTTGGGGTGATGACTCTGTTCCCTTTTGTATTGTGGGATCCAAATTGCTCTTGACAGCTGGGGGTAGGAAAGATGATGACTAGGCGTCGAGGTGAAGGAAATTGAAAGGAACAAGGGTGAGATTTATGTTTCTCATTGTTGGTTTAACTTTCTGGCAACCCTGAAAGGACACTGTCTAATTCTTCTGGCCAAACCTTTGAACACAAGGTCTAAATTATATGGTCTCTTTGGGTGGACTAATTCCATTTTGTTAGCCTTTGCACTGCACATTTCAGAGATACCCTTTCTGATGATCACTGGGACCATTTGGGTGGAATAGCCAAGCTAATGAAGAGGACCTCCAAGATTAGTTTCTTTAGATAGGAGCACATCATATCTCCATGTTTCCAGGATTAATCTTTTTTTAAAAAAAGTGAGCTTCAGTATTTTTAGGGAACATTATCAGATCACACTCTTTTGGCTATGTCATTCACTGAGTTAATCTTTGATAAGGTGAAATGTCATCAGTACCACCACAGGATTTCACAACTTCTTTTATTTGTTTCAGCCTGACAGTTTTCTTCCTGACTTGGATAAATGATCACTAGGTCTTGCAACCAAATTCTTTGGCTCCACTGAACTGGAAAGCTTTGATTTCTGTTTAAACATTTGGGTCATGTTTGCTTTGGTAGGTTTCATAATACCCTCAAGCAACTGGAAAATATAGCCGGAAGATAATATGCTAGAGCAATAGAAAGAAAGTACAAGAAGGCATCTGGAGTCTTGATCTGATGACAAATCTCCGCTTTATGTTGAAGAAGGGCTTGAACTGTCTTCTGTTCCTTGATTATTGCGGAGATTACAGGGGATAATTTAGTCTCAGAAGTGGACTCCAAGGGAACACTTAATTACAGTCTCTCTGGTAAAATCTTGTTTAAAACATCTTCTACTGAATATTTTCAGAAAAGGAAATTTCTATTGCGTTAACAAAAATATTAATTATTAATTATTTGTAGTTTTGAGGGGCTAAAATTCAACTTGCTTGTTCTTTATTAGGCATGTGGGAATTCTTTGAGAAGCTATCCACAAATGTATCCAGATATTTATCCATTGATTAGAGCTTGTCACTCTAATCATTAGGTAGTAATTTGTGAAATACTTCTCTTTCAGAGAAAAGTTTACTTGGCCATTTATGGAATCAGAACTTGTCAGAATTTTAGTTTGTTGTCAGTATTTGGCACATTCATAGTTTTTTTTGACTCTGTGGCATTCTCCTTCTAAAGGCAGGAAATGGCAGGCAAAGTAGAGGAAAATGTTCTAAAAATAAGAGGAAGAAGAGAGAAAAGGACAACAAATTAAAAATTTTAAAAAGAGAACAATAAAATGTGTAGAGGAAAAATTATGGAAAGAAAATAGGAACAGGAAAGTAAAGCAACATTTCTTTTTGTTTCTTTCTTTTTCTTGGCAGAACCAGGGATTGAGCTCAGGCCATTGCACTTGCCAGGGAAGTGCTTATTCCACTGAGCCATCTCCTCAGCCCCTGTAAAGCAACATTTCTGTATGTATGCAGGAAATACTTCAAAGAATCAACAGATGGGAAGCTCAGCATTTTGAAAAGTTTCTACATGTAAAAAGCAATCACCAACAGGGGAAAAAGAAAACGCACAAACTGGGAAAACATTTTAACAAACTGTCTCTCAAATAAATAACTTCTAGCTAGAATATCTAAAGAATTAAAAATTGTCCTCCCCCCAAATTCAAGGGCGCAGTTCAAAAATAGGCATCTGAGATGAATACACATTTCTCAGGTTAAAAAATACAAATGGCAAGTAAATGAGAAAATGTCTGCCATCACTGGTCATTTGAGAAATGCAAAACAAAACAACTCTGAGATTACACCTCACCCCAGAAAGAATGGCTGTCATCAAGAAGATAACCAATGACAAATGCTGGAGGGGCTATGGGGAAAAAGGAACCTTTCTGCACTGTTGGTGGGAGTGTAGAATGGTGCAATCACTATGGAAATCAGTGTGGGTATTTGCAAGAAAGCAGGGATTAGAGGTCCCATGAGACTCAGGTATTTCTCTTTTGGGTAGTTTTCCAGAAGAACTGAAAATGTCATTCCACGTGCACCCATGTTAACAGCAGCACCATTTGTCATGGCTAAATCTTTGAAACAACCCAGATGCTCATCAGCTGAGAAATGGCTAAAAAGATGTGATAAATTTTACACAATAGAGTATTATTCATCTATAAAAAGATAAATTTGAGGCTTGTATAGGCAAATGGTTGCAACTGGAGACCATACTCGCACATGAAGTGAGTCAGATCCATATGAGCAAGTGTCATATTGTCTCATTAGTGTCAGAGCCTGAAGGACACAATAGATGTTGTGAATGGGAAAGAAAATGTTCAAAGGGCAGGGACAACTTGGGTGAGGGACAGGGGAAAAGAAAGAAAGAAGGAAGGGGAAAAGAAATACATGTGTACTTATCCAGGATAGCTTGGATAATTGCACTAGTGATATTTGCTGTTCTACTGCAAGGAACAGATAATGCTTCATTGTTTTCTTATCTTTTAATTTTTTATGACTTTTTTGACCAACTTTGCATGCTCATATCTGGTAACCTGCACAACTGATTTGAAGACAACAGGATGCAGTGCAACAACTATTGTTGAGTTCCCATTATTCTGTTTAGTGGAGTTCTCTATCATTTCTAATGATTTTTTTTTTACTATTTTTAATAAATGAAGTGTTAAAAAATATTTCTGCTATATGTCAAACCCATCCTTTCCATCAAGGCTGGAAGGAGGAGCTCATAGAAACACTGTTCTCTAGTTGACTGGCATCCGTGACCAAGACTTCCACCACAGATCTATACGAAATGCTCTTCTCAGATTCCCAAACCTCTATTTTATGAGTGCTTGTATCTTTTGGACCACAGGAAGGAAAACGAGGGTGCTATGCACACTCTTCTCTGTCCACTGATTTTAAGGTGTCAACTTTGAGTTAGCACACAGCATGAAAGAAGGCTCCAGTAAAAACTAAGCACATTTTGTGTGATAAAAATAATATAGCATTTCTTTGAACATTTATTGCATGCTGTCTGGGAAATACTGTACACTTTGTAATCACTGACATTAAAAAAAATCCTGGTATGCTATTGATACTGGCAGTTTCTAAATTATTGGCCACATCTCTTTTCTATGAATCTTTTGGTATAGAAGGGCTACTATGTTTTAAATGACTTACTTTTCTGAGCAATTCTCAGGTAGAAGCTATATTTTCAGAGTCATTCAGTGATGTTATCTTGTGTTATATCCATTCATCCATCCGTCACCCATTCATCCACTCATCCATCTAATATCTGTATTTATCATTTCTTTTTATAAAGACTATGACTATTTGATGTTCTATGGTTGTTGAGATCTGACCCATTGGTGTTTTATTTAATGAAGCAACAGGATAGTTTACTTCTCCTTTCCATAAACCATTGCATTATATTCTGAACTTTTGAGGAGTTCACGTTGATTAGTTAAAAGGCAACTTCATATAAACTGGATCAATTATATATAACCCTGAAATTATATATAATGGATTCAACATTTATGAATAAGACATTTGTCTTGTTGGATCTGTATGGTAAGATAAATTTTATGACTACCTAGGAAACTTTGATGACTTTAAAAATATGAGGAAAATAGAATTTATGAAACATTATTATAGCTACCAATTGCCAGTAAAAGTAATTATGACTAATGCTCATCACAGTCTTGTGAAGTACACTTGCTGTGGACTTTTAGGAATTTGGTTGAGCTGGCACTTCAAATAAAATGTGCAATTAAGAACTGATCTCATGCTCCCCTGTTCCAAACCCTGTGACTTCTCATCTCTTCTCATCGGCTGTTCTGGGAATGAACTGAGAATAAATTAATTTCCCCAAACAAATCAAGGAAAGCCAATAAAAGAGGATACTAATACTCCATGAAAAATGTGAGCACAGATGCTTCAATCATAATATTGTCAGTTGAGGGTAGATAAGGAAGGATGGGTTTTATTAAATTTCAATGGTGAAAGTGCCTGTTTAATAACTAATAACACATATATCTTGTCACCACCTGTTGAATGGAACTCTTTTGGTGTTTCCTTTTTTCTATTTCACTCATGAATATTGATGGGTTATTGACTCCTTTATCATGGTGGGGGTGCTGGCAGGGAAGAAGACTATTAGGATGTGTGTAACAGAATTCTCATCTTTCAAGCACTCACTTTAATTTGAAAAGAGGGCTTATATATCTATGAAAAGCTTTCTGTTTCTTTCCCATTCTGTTTTCTGTTTTCTCTTCTCTCTCCAACTTAATGTCCACCTTTTTCTTTTCAAGATATCAAAGCTTGTAGAGTACACTTAGCTTAAAGACCTGGATTCAACCATTAGCATGAAGGTGTGTTCAGTTAGCACAGATGGTGTGTTCCTTTTCTTTCTATGTCATTTCTAATAAGATGGCCTACTGTGCCATATTTACAGGCAAACCCAGTGTGGCAAGAAAAACATGGCGTTAACTCTTAACTTGCACTGAATTCAGCCAAGAATCTTAGTTTTATGTTTTTGGTTTGCTTTGCAGCCATTGGTTTGCCCTGTGTTCATTTCTACCCTCTAAATCAGTTAGGCAAATAACTGTTAGGGAAGAGCATCTTGAAAGGGGTAGGGGAATGCAGGGAAGCAGCAAGAGGCAAAAGTATTAGTTGCCCTTTTGGTCATTTATGTCCGGAGGTATGCAGGTAGGCTTGATTTTACCTTCATAGTCTTACTGGAAAAGGAGGGGCCGAGGAGATCATAAAACAGTGGGTCTCAAACTTCAAAAGGAAGCTCTTACACGAAAACAGATTGTTAGTCCTTGAGCCTTAGAATTTCCAGTTTTGTAGGTTGGGTGGGATATGATGTCTTAACAAATATTTGGTGATGCATGTGCCACCAGATACATCAGTAGTGTGGAGGGGATGACGTCCTCAGGAGGAAACATTTAGGACTTACCCCCTCATGAATTTTGGCCTCTAAATCAGCATTAAAGATTTATATATCCTTACAAATATATTCTGTTCATGATGTTGTCATTTTCATGTTGATTTATATTTCCTTGTATATAATGCATAAAATAGAAGTGTACCATTTTAATTTTTAAAGAACTCAAATCTTTCAACTTACACAATTATAATTCCAAAAAAAAAATTTCCCAGAGTAAGAAATTATAAAAGTCTAAAATTTAAACTCAGAGAGACCTGAAAAAAGCAAATGAAGCCCGGTAGGTTGGTGAGTTAACACAATAAAGATCAGCACTTCCAGTTTGAGATTACACAAGAAATTCTCCCTTCACATTCCTCCCACTTTTATGAGATTCTATGAGCCAAAATATGCTAAGAAAAGCCAGCCTGGAAAGATTATCTGCACTCTATTGATAGAGAGACCGAGCGTGAGTGGTGAAGAGGGTTTACCTTGGGGCTGTCTGCAGAAGAACTCAGGTTGTCAGGGTGATATGTGCAATAGAGAAAGAAATTGGATTTCTTTAATTTCCTTTAACTTTTGGCCATATTGTAAACAAAGAGATTAGAAGCAAATAGAAAGTGTGCTTTTAATTTTTGTCAGCCACATAATTCTAATATCCTGGCACAATCAGCCTGCATAGTCATCTGTTGCTCTGGTTATGCCTGAGGGTTTTCTGGTACATGCAGAACATTACTGTTTCTGTTCACAGCCAAAGCAGCAGCCTTCTTTTCCTACACTATTCTGGGCTCTTTAAAGGATTTCTGGTCTTTTTTCCTTGTATTCTTGTACCTATGTCTTTTCTTCCATTTTCACTTCCATTTTCTTTCTTTCTCCTGTTATCACTTCAACTTCCTTTTTGTCCCTAATTTTCTTTACACTGTCTAGTTCCTTTCTTTCTTTGTGAGAATATAAATAGTTCCTAGTGTATTACGTTTTTTCCTGAGGAATTTTTGCTGTAAATGGAAAGCTGGTAGCTGATCTTGCTCACTAAAAAAACTTCTTGGCAATGACAAATAGATATTAAAATTAACATTTACAAAGAACAATGCAACTGGGGAAATTTACTAGTAGGCAGTTACTTAGTCTTTATAATGCAGCGTCAATGGCCACTCTTCATTTGTTGGGAGACTCAACTCTAAAATAACTTGGGAAGCTACATTGTTCTGTGATGCTGAGCTGCAGGACACTGGCCCTATGCAACCAGACAGGGGACTTTACTTCTATGAGCACTGGCTCCCTTCCTCATCAAAGATGTGGTAATAACAACAACTTGTAGAGTTTATATGACCATGAAAGGGAAAAGCATACATAAAATGTCTACTGTTAGTATTATCTTACCTCTAAACTACCAGAATAGTGCAGTTAATTAATTCATTTTATCATGTGTCCTAAGCATTGTGAGCTCAAGACTGAACAGGAATGGGCTTTGACCTCATGGAGCTTGCAGTGTATTAAGAGGGATAAACTGAAACAAATACTAAATTGTAATAAGGACAACAAAGGAAAATGCTAAGCCACAAAATGTATTAAGGGAAAGGTGGATGAAATATTTAGTGGGGACCTGAACCTAGCCTGTAAGTATAGGTGGTCAGGCATGGTTCTCTTGCTCAGACATTTAACCTAAGGCCTAGAAAATGTATGTGGGATTGAATAGACAGTAAACAAGGAAGACAGAGTTCCAGGAGAATAGCATGTGTAGAAGCATTGGAGCACCAGGAAAGATCTTGGGACACTCTGTGAATTAATGGAAGATCCATGTGTTCCAAAGGTTAGTAAGCCAGGAAAAGAGGGTCTTGGGATAAAGATGCAGATGGAGGGAGCAGGAACACTTGGGGTCTTGTGAGCCACAATTAAGATTTTTGTCCTTTGTCTCAAAAGCTTTGAAAGGATTACCAGTTTTGGACCTCCCAAACCGGATTTTCATTCTCTCTTAGAACTGTGGAATCAAAAACATGACTGAATACAGATTATGAAGTAAAAAGAACTATTATTTTTAGCCAAGAATTGGAGAAAGGCAAGATAAACTCACAAATTAAAAATTCAATCTGTTGGAGATTGGGAGATTCCAGAAAGTAGAAGAAATGAGGGGGCATGGAAATGAGCTTAATTCAGGAAACAAATATTCATTTTGTTTCTTTCTGGACATTGATGGAGATTTTTGTAGAATTTTATAATTATCTCCTTTTGATCCTTTAAAATTATTTTTGGTCATTGTCAAAGCAAGTGTCAGTGATGAAGTGCCACGCGTGGTGGATACCATCTTTTTATTTGATGGTGGGTTATGATGAAGGCGGAGGTTGTCTGGGAGTCGCTCCAGAGCCGTGTGAGATGAGCCAGTTTTGGCTAAGCCATCTAAAGAAAGTTCTCTGGTTTTCAGTCATCCTGTTCTTTTTTTTTTTTTTTTTTTGTGGAACCGGGGATTGAACTCAGACCCTTGCACTTGCCAGGGAAGCGCTTATTCCACTGAGCCATCTCCCTGGCCCCCTGTTCTTACAGATAAAGAAAGTTAGGGTGAGGTCCAAATTCAACTAGGTCATCTATGCAGAGCAAGATAAGGACAGGATATAAAAAGGGCTTAACCCAGGAAATGGTATCTGTTCCGATTTGCTGAGTTAGACTAGAAGTGCAAGAATGTAAGTAGGGTATCTCTTAGGAGACTCCTAGAGTTGTCCAGATGTGAGACGTGGTGGCCTGGATAAGATGAGGAGAGGAAGTGGGAGTGGAGTCGTAAGATACTGGATAGAATTGTGGGGTTTTGCATAACATATAGCTTGAAGGTGGGACTGATTGCTGTAATTTCCAAGTTTTTGTTTACTCATTTCTGGTTTTGCCATTAACCCTTCAAAAAATAAATTCAAAAGGGAGGCTTCTTTTTTTTTTTTTTTTGCAGAACCAAGGATTGAATTCAGGGTCTTGTACTTGCCAGGGAAGCACTTATTCTACTGAGCCATATCCCTGGCCCTGCTCCCTTGTTGTAGCTTGCATGTTTTCACATAATGGATCACATATTGAGTATTACTCCTTTAACAAGACTAAGTAACAATATATGCTGTGAAATCCAACATAGATGGCTAAACTGGGACCAGACTGTGGGCACTGTTATGTCTTAGAAGGCAAATATATAGCAAAGCACTTAGACCAGGTTAATAGTGTATCCAGTGCTTGGTCATTGTGTGCACTGGGGATTAAGAGTAAAGGTAAGGATTTGTGCATTGTGCAGTGTAGAAAGGTGAATGTGCATTTGTTGGTAGAGGTTTTAAAATGATGGTTTCTAAGTTTTTCCACAATGTCTTGGACAGCTTATTGGTGGTGGGAGATGTTAATCAGTCTTCCGTCATGGTGTTCAAGTACCCAAGATAATCAGTGTACAATAACAAAAGATTTCTTTTGGTTCATGGCTTCAGAAGTTTCAGTGCATGCTCACTTGACTTCAGTGTTTAGGACTGTAACCCAAACATCACAGTGAGAAACATTTGGTGGAGGTGGCTGTGAAAAACAGTGGGAGGATGATGGGCAGGAGCAGGGAGGGAAGAGGAGAGGAAGTAGGAGGAAGGGAGGAGAGAGGAAGATGGAAAAAAGAGAGCTGCCAGGGTCCCACTGGCCATCTCAAGGGCATGCTCTCCATGACCCTCACCTCCTTCCCCTAGATCCATGTCCAAGATTCCTACCACTTTCCATACCACCACAGGCTGTCATCGAAAAGTGGCCTTTGGGGGCCATTTAAGATTCAAACTAGGCCTGGTATGGTGGCACATGCCTATAATCCCAGCACTCAGGAGATTGAGGCAGGAGAATCCTTATAAGTTTGAGATCTGCCTGGGCTACAAAGTGAGCTCAAGGCCAGCCTAAATGGCATAGTGAGACCCTGTCTCAAAAAGACAAACAAAAAAGGTACAAATTATTATCCAGGAGTGGTGGCCCAGCCCTGTAATCCCAACACTTGGGTGGCTGAGGTAGGAGATTTGGCAGGAGTGTGAGGATTTCCTAAACTGCACAGTAACTTCAAGACCATTCTGAGCTACCTAGGAAGACCCTGTCTCAACACCCCCAAATGCCAAAACTGTGCCATAGCAGATGGGGCTCAAAATCATAGGTTTGAGGAGCCTAGACTTTAGTTTTTTAGAGAAATTGAAGAGCGTACTATATAAACCCCTTATTCTCCTTTCTTATCAATATATGTATCCACTGTATGTAAGTACATATCAATATTTACTTATGTATATTTATTATATATGTATGCATATAGTATATATGCATATATCACAAATATCTTCATTTTTGCCTCAAAAAGAATAAAAAATATAAAAGATATGACACTAAAAATAACATTGAATTTCAAAGAAATGAAACAAGATAAGAATTCACCAATGAAACATAAAGTACATGTGTTGGTATATAAGTCTTGCTCTATCTAGGTCTTAACCATCCAGCAGAAAAGTATAAAAATGAAGTATACACCACGGGGCCATAATATTATGCTGAGCTATAAATGGCTATGGTCGACAACTTCTTTGGATAACTCATTATTGTTGTGGAATGCTGGACTGTGCTGGATTGTGGTGTGAAGTTCAAGCACCTAAGTTAGTTGAATGACAATGGAGTGCCCACCTTTGACAGGTGTAGACAAAGGAAGGGGTATAGAAAGAAAAATCATGATGTGTGTGTATAGACAGTACAGTTGGGATAGATAACGCTGTGCTTCTACATAATCCTATGAGAGGCAAGATCTGCACTAATGGTGGTTGGACAGGATATTATGTCGGCTTCTAGTACTATGGTCATCCACTAGGAAGTTTTTGATATAATTCAGGTATAAAAAAATAAGATAAGTAAACAGCTATACTCTTAATTTATTGATGAGACATCTGCTATAATAATGTCTGTAAGTATAATATCATGTATGCACCTTGTACGATACCAAAACCTTATGAAAACAGTTTGCAATGTATTATTTTATTGAATCTGTCTTGTTAAGGTGTCTTAAAACTGTCTGATTGATATTTGTACTTCAATAAAATAAAAAAATAAATAAAAAAAAAGAATTCACCAATGGCTGTTATATTTGACATTGTTATTTCAGAACAGTTGCCTAGATTAGCAGATATAAAATTGGTCAAAATAAAAATTTTAAGCATTAACTGCTCTCCTCAGGAAACCAAGAGAAATTAGTAATACAGCCATCCTAGCTAGCATGATTTCCTCCCCTTCTTTCCTTTCTTTCCCTCATCCTAATTATTTATTCCTTCTGAGTAGTTTCTTTCCTTTTTTATTGTATTTATCATATATTTCAGATTTTATTTACTCTTTATATTAGGGAGACAATATGATGTTTACACATGCAGGTCTGATTTATTCCACTGATGAGTATAGCCTCTAGTAATATTTGCATATCTTTAAAACACATTTGTTGATGGCAAAATTTAAAATAAGATGAAGTCCAGGATCATAGTATAATTAAAAAAATGGCTACTAATTTCTAGTTGTAGGTAGAAAATAAATATTTTTAATTCAATTGAAACAGTGTTCATTAGACAATTATCCAGGTTTTGATCCTCACTGAACACATTATGGATTGAGTAGAGGATTCTATTCCTTTATTTATTTATTGAAGAACAAGTAGCAATGAGATAGTTTTAAATCAAATTAGTAGGACAGATTCAACAATTTATACATTGCATATTGTTTTTGTAGTGGCTTTTTGTTGTACAAGGTTCATACGTGATACTCTGTACAAATACTAGTAGAGCAGATGCCTCTGATCAACGAATTAAGAGAATGTAGCTGCATATCTATCTTTTTTTAAAAAAAGCTTAATTATAATACAGTTTCAAAAATTAATGCTTCTTACATTGTTATCTTCCTAGTGGTTATCCATAGTATAAGAAGCAGACAGGATATCCTGTCCAAACACTATTAGTGCATATATTTCTTCTCATAGAATTACACCAAAGTACTGCATATTTATCCTAACTGTCCTGTTCATACAAACACAGAATGGTCCTTCCTTTGTATCTCCTTTTTTGTCTAGTCTTGTCAAAGATGGATGTTCTATTGTCATTCAATTATTATAGGTGCTTGAATTCAGCGAAACATTCCAACACAGTCCAGCAGTCCACAATAATAGTGGGTTATCCACAAAAGTTGTTGACTAGAGCCATTTACAGCTCAGTTTATTATTAGGGCCTTATTTTATATACCTCATTTTTATACTTTTAGAAGATTCTATTCTGATACCTTATAAAGTTTTAATTATGACCCTACTTTTTTATATTATATATTTTTCTGACTAGAGATAACAAAGGATGAAAAAATAAGTGGAACAATCCACACAACAAACTACTCATCCAACAAAGACAACATAATACAGATTAATAGTATTATGTAATGTAGACCATGCCATTAGATTGTCTGGAACCAAGTCCTGCTCCAGTACTACTCATGCCTCTGTGTCTATAGCTAAAGTGAATGTAATATGATTTTGTAAGGATCCAGTGTGTCAGTACATATAAAGATGAATCCTGACATGGACAAGGTGATGTCTGTCTGTCTGTCTGTCTGTCTGTCTGTCTGTCTGTCTGTCTGTCTGTCTGTCTGTCTGTCTATCTATCTATCTATCTATCTATCTATCTATCTATCTATCTATCTATCTATCTATCTTCTGCTCTCAAGGAGTTGTAGTCAAGTTGGGAGTTTGGACAAGGAATTATTCTAATGAGAGAGGATAAACCTAATGCAGGCACAAGGAGAGGAAGTGAAAAGTTTCAAGTACAGTTTGAGTTCATGAAGTATAGGAGGAGGGAACATGAACTTTTGAGGAATGTGTTCTGTTCATAAAAATTTTTGACCTATAATTTATTTATAATAATAGCATTTAAAATAGTGGTTTATAATTTTAAGGTGACCATGAATGCCTACATTTTTCTCTGCTCTTTTATCAGCCATGATATCAATATTTTGGAACATTTCTCTGGGCCAATTGAGAGGCAAGACTCTCATGAAAAGAAAACATTCCATAATTTTAAAGACTATAGTTTAGTGGGCTTTTGCAGTCCAAATTTTATATAAGTGGAAACTGAGGTTTGGAAGAATTAAAAGACTTGCCTAAAGTCACCCAGCTGGTGCTCCAGAAAGTGATATGAACATGTCTCTGAATTATGTATGGTTTTTATCCCTTTCATCACATATATTGCAGTCTTGCAACAGGAGGGCGAAACCACCTCCTCTGGTCAAAGAATCTCTGAGATCCAGTCCTCAAAATAAATGTTTGAAAATGGTTTGTTTTGGAGTTAGAAAGTGTAGCAGCCCAAGACCATGCAGAACAATCAGCAAGGCTCTCTGGATGTGGCTTCTTTGGTTTTGCAATGTCGTAGCATATCACTCACATGTAGATAGTATTAAAAAATCTTTCTGCATTTCCTTATTTAGTGGGCTTCTCTTGATGAGAATACAGAGCCCTTTCACAGGAACACAAAGGTAAAGGGCTAGGAGATGTCTTTCTAGGTTCAGCTAACTGAAGTCATTATGCTGGGTCTGGAGCCAATGACAACTGCCCAACCCAAAGGCAAGCTAAGGTGGTGGGCAGTGGGGCAGGCTGGTTTTAGCCACAGAGCTGGCTAGGCATGGAAAAATGGAAATCTACTGCCATTAGTAAAGGTCAGTTCAAAGGCACCCAAAGTCAATGAGTTAGAGTCAAGATAAGGCCACAGAAGCAGGAGAATGAAAGGTGGGTGGGAGTCAGGAAGCTAGTGCAGAGGACAGATCTGTATCAAGGAAACTCCATCCTTGAATAGGCTTCCTGTTCCTGCTTCTGTGATTTGCTTCAGCAATGACTTGGCAAGAGGCTGTCACAGTGGAGCAGCAGAGCTGGTCTGGATGGTACAGGTGGGAACCAGCCACGTGCTCACCTAGCTGGAGTGAGGTAGGCTGAGAAGGGAGGCTGGCTGGTGCTTCAGGAGTCAGCTGCGGGAGATCCCAGGGATGGTAACGTAGCCCTCTTGGCCACAGGAATCCACCCTCGTGAATGTGAGTAACAGAGTAACTTATATGCAGCCAGAATGTCATTAGTACTTCATAGGAGAAACTTTTAAAGTGTTTCTTTTCCTAAAATAATTCTTGTATAACTTGGGAATAAGTGGCTTTCAATGGGTAGCAGTAGAAAATGAAGCAAACTGAACAGCCTTTTCTGTGGATCATGAACATATATCATACCATGTTTGGAAAAAGTAGGGGTCTTATAAATACAAAACCTTATGTTGGCTCACATGTTTGGAAGTTCCAGTCCAGGATGAAGTAGCCCCATAGCTTTGGGCTTCTGGCAGAATGGTGCATCGTTATGGGAGCAAACTCCTCCTGTTAGAAATCGAGAAGCAGATCCAAGAAGAGACTGGTAATCCACAATCCCTCTGGTGGACATATCCCTAGTGGTGCTTAACATGTGCCACCCACTCTTCTGAATAATATATAATATTATATATTATAGATTTAATCACTTCAGCAATTCCACTAGCTGATATGAGCTTATCACTCTCTTACCAATGAGGCATCCCAGTTAAGTAGAGAAAACTTCAGTGATGTGCCCAAGATCGCAGATTTTGAAATACACATTGAATCCTGCCAAAGATACATGTGGCAAAATACTGTGATCCCATATATGATAGTCTTTGTCTGAGGTCATGTGGTCATAGACATTTTATAGACCTAAGAATATCTTGTTAACTCCAAGTCTGTCCTTCTGTGTAACTAGGAGAATGTATTTTCATGTAGGAGACACTTCCAGGTCCTTGTCTTTGTCCAAGAAGCCAATATTTGTAATCCTAAAGTTATGTTACTGGAATCCTATCAAGTTGATTCCAATCTACCACTTTCAATGCAACCCACTGCAAAGATAAAGACACTAAATTATGTTTTCAATTGTTGAGGAGTCGAGGGATTCTAGGTCCAGCCATGAAAATGGCTTTCTGGAACCAAGAGCCTCACCCAGTTTTATTCAGTAGAGGAGTAGCTTGAGGGGGATTGACTGAGAATTGTGGAAAGTAGGCGACTACCGTGAGCTGAGCTAGGTGAGTGGACTACATTTACCTCTGCCATATGCAAAGAGGATATGCAGAGAGAGTAATCTGCATTATATAATATCTAATTTTTGGGAAGTCTGGTGCTTCAGCTTTGATGTAGTCTTTCAAGCCCCAGAAAGTCATAGCCTCTATCTTGAGGCTGGATCCCAGCTGGCAGTGCAGAGCATCGGCTCTTTGTTCTGTCTTGACTTGGCTCACATTAAAGAGCAGCAGGTGTAGAGTTGGGACACATGCATGCCACCTTCAAAGACTATTACCAGTGCCTCAACTAGACCAATATACATTGCTTAAGGCCAAATGAAGGATAAACAGAAGTCCTAGCCAGCTCTGTACATAATACAAGGAAATAGGGTTAGGCCCAGTCAAAATGGGGATAGTTGCTCTTCTTTGAAGGAGAGCTGCTCAGGTGGTCCTCCATATTTTCTCTCCTTCCATTGGCTCATGGTATACATCGTCCTTCAGGACACTGCTAACACAGACATTTATGAGCTGTTCAGTGAAATGTGATAAGTGATGGAATATATAAAATCTTTTTGGATTTGCTGCCATAAATGCAGCTGTGTGAGTGTCAAGGACTGCTACAGTTTGGTCCCACGTTCTCTTCCCAAGCAGTTAATGAAGTGCTGCAGGGCTCAAGGACAGAAGCCAGTTTTCAGTGGCTTCTTTAGCTGAACTTTCCTACTGTGTAACTTGGAAAGTTTTTCATCTTCCAAGAACCTAAGCTTCCTTTTCTACACAATAGAGACAAGAATGCACGAGAGCCTTCCTATTGCCAAGTTCCTTCTCCATGGAGTTGATCACATTTGGATTAAAAATACTTACAATGCTATTGATACAAAACAGCCTTGAGCTGTTGGTACAAAATTCTTCCCTTCTCATTATTCTCTATGCAAAGTAGGGCAACAATGATTTACATAGCACTCACATTGCATTAGGTACTTTCAGTAATCTGGAGGTGATTATACGCTAAGCTGTAAAAGGCTCAAGTCAACAACTTTTGAAATTGCTAGTCCTATAGATAATCCACTACTATTATGGACTACTGGACCATATTGTATTATTTTGTTGAATGCATGCACTTATAATATTTAAATGGCTATGGAATACCCATCTCTGACAAAACTAAACAAAAAAGGGGATATAAATGAAGGACCATTTTGTATCTGTATATACAAAATAGTTAGGATAGATATACAGTTACTTTCTCTTAAATCAATGAGAAGAAAGATTTGTACTAATAGTGTTTGGACAGGATATCATGTCTGCACCTTGTACGATGCATAACCACTACAAGGACAACAATATGCAATGTATGAATTATTGAAACTGTCCTACTAATAGTTTTGAAACTGTCTCATTGCTATTTGTTTCTCAATAAAATTAATAAAAATATAAAGTATGCAGGAGGAAATAAGGATGTTCTATACAAATACTACCCACTGTATGTGGTGCATTTGTGCATCCATAGATTTTAGTATGGGGGCTATGGAACCAACATACCTTGGGGAAACCAGGAACGATTGCAGTCTCCACCTCACAGGGCTGTTGGTGGACTTAAGTTTGACAAAATCAAAGTGCTTCATAACACTTTGATGTTGAGGAGGTGCTGGATAAATGCAAGATATTCTGGTTGATTTTACTACTCTGGAAATAAAACTATAGGAAATCACTTGAAACTTACAAATCTATCTGGATGCCCCTCCCAATTAAAAACTTCTACTAAATGCTGCTATCCCAGAGAAGGGCAATACAGCTTGTCTGTCCTGTTATTCTCTTAAAGATGTACTTTTTACTTGATTGATTTTTGTGAGAAAGAAAGAAGAGATGGGCAGAAGGGAAAATGGACAAAAAGTTGAGATTTGACAGGGAGAGTGGGGCAGTAGTGATAATAATGATTTGTTTAAGAAGCTTAGAGAAGCTGGAGGTGTGAGGTGGGTGGAATGTGGTATCAGATAATTTACAGGTGATAACATCAACTTTATAATGAAATATTTTTGGAAACACTCTGTACAGGGTTTAATAGGGACTCATATCAAATTGTTATGTAACATCTATTTTAAGGTATCTTCATGAATCCTTCACAGTTAATTAATTTTGTGGATCACTATTAGTTGCCCTGATACTTTCAGGCTTTTCCATTTGCCCTGATAATATCAGGAAAAAAGTTTTTAAAAATCACATTTAAAAAATCTAGCTGCTAGAAACATTTATGTATAAAGCCAGCACTCTGGAGGGCAAGAGGATTGCTGTGAGTTTGAGGCCAGCCTGGACTACAAAGTGAGTTCAATGCCAGCCTGAATTTTATAGAGAAACCCTGCCTCAAAAGAAAGGAAGTGAGACCCCCCGCCAGATAGACCTTAGGCAGTCGCAGGGACCAGGGTTCGATCCCCAGGGTGACAGGCTGGCCCACCCGTGGGGCATTCTGGGTGTGGTGGCTCATGTCTGTAATCCAGTGCTTGGGAGGCTAAAAACAGGATGATCACTATGAGTCTGAGCTGTGTAGTGAGACCCTTTAGATCCTGTACTAAAACTACATTAAAAAAGGAAGCGAACATTTATGTAATACACACACACACACACACACACACACACACAACCTGCTTACTTATAAACTCATTCAGAAAACATAATGGAAAAACATGTCCCATTGAAAATATTAAAATAAAACAAAACTATTTTAATAAAACTTATAAGAGACAAAACTTTAGTGGGAAAATGTCTGTGGAAAAAACTGTAAACTTTCACTGAAATCTACAAAAACCACAAATAAATGAAGAGATTAACCTTGTTGATGGTTGAGCATACTCAACATTTTAAAGGTGAGATCCCCCCAAATCTACAAATTTATAACATTCCCAATTGCAATAAAAATATTTTTATGTCTTTCAGTGAAATTTAATAAGACAGTACTGGGCTTGGAGGTACATGTCTGCAAACTCAACACTCAGGAGGCTAAAGGCAGGGTGATCTGTGCAAGTACAAGGCCAGCCTGAACTACTAGCAAGATCCTATCTCAACCTCATCTCTCCCTCAAAAACCAAAATAAAACACAATGAGAGCATTCTAAAAATTTTCTGAGGGTAAACATGTAGGAATAGCAAGGGGATTTTGAAAATGAAAACCAGCAGAAGACTGGTAACAGCACTTGCTAGAAATAAAAGTTGTGTTACTGAAAACCATGTGCTGTTGGTTTAGGGATGAATGGATAGATCAGTGACACAGGACAGAGCTTAGAGATATGCATTCTTTTCCATAAAAATTTGCTGCATCCTGGCTGTGGTGTTCATATCAGAATTAAAGGATTCAGTACATTGGCTCTTTCTTTAGGGGAAAAAAATCAGACTCATGTTTCATACTCTAAACTCCTGATAGATTAGAAATATAAATACTAAAGCTATTATAAAAACAATAA
Organism: Ctenomys sociabilis; assembly: GCA_004027165.1. NCBI lineage: Eukaryota > Metazoa > Chordata > Mammalia > Rodentia > Ctenomyidae > Ctenomys > Ctenomys sociabilis. The sequence goes on along the minus strand of PVKA01001915.1, from coordinate 3,944 downwards.
GGAGTTTTTAGTGAAGATCTTATAAATGAGAAATAAAATGAAAACCATAAAGAAAGTTACTGATACATTTCAATGAATCACAAGTATAAGTTTATTTTTAAAAATATAAGCCGTGGCCTGGCCAAATAACTCAGTGGATTAAAGCACCTGCAAGCAGGCTCAGGGGCTGGGGGTCTGATCCCTGGACCTGTGGTGCCTGCCCCACTCCCTGGGGCATGATGACATGGCAATAGAGATTGGGTGTGGAGGTGCATGCCTGTAATCCCAGCTCTTGAAGGCTGTAAACAGGCAGATCAGTATAAGTCCAATCTAGTAGTGAGACCCTGAACACCCTGTAGACCCTTCCCTAATAAAAAAGTATATATATGCCTATTGAACAGAGCTCAATGTAAAGATTGCAAAGTAGGGGATATATTATAAGAAAATAATTACAAAGTACATCACAGAGTGAAGTTTCATATTAAAAATATATGACAGTAAGTACAAAAAACTGACCTAAAAGAAAATACAAAAATTACAGGGAAACAAGACTTAGTGAACAAAGAAGTCTCCAGTAATGTCGGGAAAGGATGTTTAAACTTACTAATAGTCAAGGAAATAAAAATTAATTTTCTATTTAAATATCAAGCCAAAATAAAAGATGGTGACATCAAATACTGGATAGGAAATAGTTAACTACATCCTCCTCTGCCACTGTTTGGATTGAAAATTGGCACAGCAGATGAGGAAGATACCCGGATGGCACCCATTAAACCTAAAATACACATTTAGTTTGTTCACATTTTGTTGCACAACCTAGAGAAACATTTGGACTTGGATGAAAAGAGACACATAAGAAAATGCCCTTCATTGTCTGTTACTCTTGACAATGAAAGTAGTGGAAACAACTTATTGGAAATGTTGAAATGCATGGAGGTTCTTTTTATACTGTGAATGCTAAGCAGTTGAAGTGGGTAAATTAATGGCATCATTTGTAGTAGTGTGTTTAGCTCTCAAAGTTCACTTGCAAAATGTGCACCTTAATTAGGTTGCTGATTAAGTAGAGTAGATGCCTAGATAGTAAAAGAAAACTCTTGGGATTTTTTAAATTAATTTTTATTTACTACAGGGTATCACTATACAGATTACACTCATAGTGATTCTTCTACTTTCAGCCTCCCAAGAGCTGGGATTACATGGGGGAGCCACTACGCCCAGTCTCAATCACCATCTCAGTGCGCCCTGGGGTTGGGGCCATCACACACATAGGGGATCTAACCTTGGTCCTTGTGTCTGCCTAAACAGGTGCTTTAATCCACTGAGCTATCTGGCTGGCCCTCATTTTGGGGATTATGAATCCTTTCAGTTTTGGTGTTTTTAGTGGTAATGTCTCACTGTGGTTTACTTTTGCATCTGTCTGATAGCCAGTGATGATAAATGCTTGATTACAGGCTATTTGAATATCTTTTTTTCAAAGAACTGATCAGATCATTTAGTATTTTTAGTTCTTTTAGACTAGTTCTTACTTTTTATAAGTTACTGACTGAGAGATGAAGAAAGGACATGATGGAAATTGAAATACTTTGATCTTGGGAAGGACTATATGGGTATATATGTGTGTATGTAAGTGTGTAGGAATGCCCATCAAAATAGAAACTAAAGATTCATATAGTGTACTTAATGTAATTACAATGTACGATGTGTTTAATGTAATTTATGCTTCATACAAAAGCTTTTACTGTTTTAGGAAAACTTCATGTGATTGATACTATTATACAGACAAAGATAAGATAGCATTATTATTTAGTTACACAGGTAAGGAATCACAATATGCAGTTCTTATTGCAATCATTTAATTTTTTGATTCATCATTTCTTTACCAGTAAAATGGAGGTGTGTAACAATTGTAATAATAATAAAATGAATTTATTGCTGAAGAACAATAGGGGTCATGGATAGAAAGTAACTGCCTGTGCCTAGCCATAAATAGATGCACAGTAAATGTTATTATTGTTGTAATGACATTGTCCCAAGAGGGTGCAGTTGACAATCCTTTGTCTGAACTGGGTCACAGCATGGTGATGAGTCATTCACTGTGCCTCTCCTGTTACCCAGTTCTCCCAGGCTCCCAGGCTCTGATGTTACATGCTTAATTAGTGTTGAGTAGTGAAATGTCACCATTTTAAAAAAGAAAATGAAAAAATAGTAGATAAAACAGTAAAAACAAGGCAAAATTTAAAAAAAAGATGATAGCAATTCAAGAATAGTTGTTATATTGCACATTGTTGTCTTCAAAATAGTTCCTCAAATTACCAGAAATAAGCATGTAAAGTTCAAAATAAAAATTTTAAGCTACCTTAAGAAAGCTGACAGAAATGAATAGTACAATCATCTTAGTAATCTTGTGTATATACATACATGTTTTTCTCCTTTCTTTTCATTGTTCCATCCTCCTAATTGTTCTTTCCTTTGGAACAGTTTCTTTCCCTCTCAGTTATCTATTGTACCTTTCAAATCTTATTTACTCTCTCATATTTTTACCCTAGGGAGACAATATAATGTTTCTTTTTTTCTTTTCAGAACCAAGGATTGAACTCAGGCCATTGTGCTTGCCATGGAAGCACTTATTCCACTGAGCCATCTCCCCAGCCCAACAGTATAATGTTTAAAGATGTGAGTCTGTTTTATTTCACTTATGAGTATGTTCTTTTTATTTTGTTTTATTTTATTTTATTTTATTTTTTTCCATTTATTTTATTTTATTTTATTTTATTTTTTTGCGGAACCGGGAATTGAACTCAGACTCTTGGGCTTGCCAAGGAAGTGCTTATTCCACTGAGCTGTCTCCCCGGCCCCTTCCATTTATTTTTATTTTATCGAAATACAAATGTCAATCAGACAGCTTCAAAACACCCCAACCATACAGAGTCGATGAATTAATACATTGCAAACTGTTTTCATAACACTTTGGTATTGCACAAGGTGCATACATGATATTATATTTACAGGTTTTTTTTATAGCTAAATTATATCAAAGATTCAATAATTATTTACCTAGTGGATGACCATAGCACTAAAAGCCGACATAATATCCTGTCCAACAACCATTAGTGCAGATCTTGCCTCTCATAGGATTATGTAGAAGCACAGCGTTATCTATCCCAACTGTACTGTCTATACACACACATCATGATTTTTCTTTCTACAATGCTTCCTTTGTCTACACCTGTCAAAAGTGGGCACTCCATTGACATTCAACTACCTTAGGTGCTTGAACTTGACACCACAATCCAACACAGTCCAGCATTCTGCAACCATAGGGAGTTATTCAAAGAAATTGTCGGCCATATCCATTTACAGCTCAGCTTAATATTATGAGCTCACGATGTATACTTCATTTTTATACTTTTATACTTTTCTGCTGGATGGTTAAGACCTAGGTAGATCAAAACTTATATACCAGCACATGAACTTTATATTTCCTATGTGGTCATTGAAGTCTTCTCAGGGTTTATCTTGTAGTCCTGTACATTATTCTGTAGTTCCTTTGTCTGTGTCATCCATGTGACACGGTCAATGCTTGACCAGATTGCTCTCTGTGAGAGCCTGAGAGAAAGTTTTCTCTTCATGTGACTCTCCCCAGGCACAATATAGAACTTCAATCTCTTTCCTCTGTGGCTCCACAATCTCCTTGCTCAGAAAATTTAGAGCTCACCTGAGTCTCATGATATTGCAGTACAGGTTCTCCTATGTCCTGAGTCTTCGCTGACTTTGAAAGGCTAGGTCCAAAATGTTGGCTGGCCTTGTGGCTCTTCTATTTCTCCAACTCTGACTTGTGATCTTAGGTTGTTAACCATCCAGAAGAAAAGCTGATTAGTATCCTGCAGCATATGCCATTCACTTTGCCTTATCTGACTCAATTGATTTTACTTGTTGTACATTTCCTTTTGTATTTCTGCTTTTCG